>OAMR01000717.1:517894-548392 GCA_900205405.1 Echinochloa crus-galli | reverse complement strand
GTATATTTATTTATTGAATAAATATAGTAATTTATTTTTAGAAATTTATTTATATAATGGAATATATATTATAATTTGTATTTATTTATATATTAAATTTTTTTATCTTTAAATTGTATTGTATATTTGTTATTGGTTAATAATGCAGATGAATAGACAATGGATGTACGGGGACCCCCACGCTCAGGCCTTCCGTGATGGCCTTAGGACGTTTCTCGATGCCGCCGAGGCTAACAGGACGCCGTCCGGTTTCATGTTCTGCCCATGCACCCATTGTAAAAATATACAATCGTACAAACAAAGAGGTTGTCTTTAGGTGCATTTGATGAGGCACGGTTTCATGAGGAATTATTCTGCTTGGACGAAGCACAGTGAAAGAGAAATTCTAATGAATGAAGATGAAGAAGACGAGGTCGATGACGACATTCCGTTATTGGCTCAATACTACGGTTTCTTTGCAGATGCCGTAATGGGTGATGCCGATGAGGAAGATGTTGCTCGGGAAGGCGATGCTCAGGAAGATGTTGCTCAGGAAAATGAACCTACTGATGGACTCGGGCAAATGTTTCAGTCATTTGCCAAATATCTTTCGGTCATTTGTAAATTATAGATGGTGAAGCTGAAGGAAGAGTGTCTAGAGAAAGAAAGAATCGACGCAATTTTAGAACAGCTCGTCGGATGGGTACTATGGTCATGGAGGCACCCTAAGCCCAATCGACGGCTCCTTAGTTTTTCCCGAGGACTTGCGAGAACTAGCTCAGCGTCTCCTCGATATCATCAGGGCATCTAATAGGGGAGAATTTGTTGCCGATAGAGACAGAGATAGTTTTTGATTTTATCTACATTTAGTAGTCCATACATGCTATGATATTTTGATGTGATGACAATCTTCTTTTTGCATTGTAAACTTTGAGGGTGAAATTTGTGATCTAAACAGTGCTAAATGGAAGTGAAATTCCAGGTTTCAGGGCTTGCAACTCATGAACTTTGGGATAATTTAAGTGAGTGCATGGGTTGGAAATGGTTGTTTTGCAATGAACAGGGAAACAGTGGCTGTAGGATTGGGATTGCTTTGGGTTTTATACCTAATACTAGTATGAAATTTATATTGGAAAATGCTTCATTTAAATGTATTGGAGATATTTACATTGAAATGTATATTGGAAATGTTATATGTTTGAAATGTATATTGGAAAATGCTTCATTTAAATGTATTGGAGATATTTACATTGAAATGTATATTGGAAATGTTATATGTTTGAAATGTATATTGGAAAATGCTTCATTTAAATGTATTGGAGATATTTACATTGAAATGTATATTGGAAATGTTATATGTTTGAAATGTATATTGGAAAATGCTTCATTTAAATGTATTGGAGATATTTACATTGAAATGTATATTGGAAATGTTATATGTTTGAAATGTATATTGGAAAATGCTTCATTTAAATGTATTGGAGATATTTACATTGAAATGTATATTGGAAATGTTATATGTTTGAAATGTATATTGGAAAATGCTTCATTTAAATGTATTGGAGATATTTACATTGAAATGTATATTGGAAATGTTATATGTTTGAAATGTATATTGGAAAATGCTTCATTTAAATGTATTGGAGATATTTACATTGAAATGTATATTGGAAATGTTATATGTTTGAAATGTATATTGGAAAATGCTTCATTTAAATGTATTGGAGATATTTACATTGAAATGTATATTGGAAATGTTATATGTTTGAAATGTATATTGGAAAATGCTTCATTTAAATGTATTGGAGATATTTACATTGAAATGTATATTGGAAATGTTATATGTTTGAAATGTATATTGGAAAATGCTTCATTTAAATGTATTGGAGATATTTACATTGAAATGTATATTGGAAATGTTATATGTTTGAAATGTATATTGGAAAATGCTTCATTTAAATGTATTGGAGATATTTACATTGAAATGTATATTGGAAATGTTATATGTTTGAAATGTATATTGGAAAATGCTTCATTTAAATGTATTGGAGATATTTACATTGAAATGTATATTGGAAATGTTATATGTTTGAAATGTATATTGGAAAATGCTTCATTTAAATGTATTGGAGATATTTACATTGAAATGTATATTGGAAATGTTATATGTTTGAAATGTATATTGGAAAATGCTTCATTTAAATGTATTGGAGATATTTACATTGAAATGTATATTGGAAATGTTATATGTTTGAAATGTATATTGGAAAATGCTTCATTTAAATGTATTGGAGATATTTACATTGAAATGTATATTGGAAATGTTATATGTTTGAAATGTATATTGGAAAATGCTTCATTTAAATGTATTGGAGATATTTACATTGAAATGTATATTGGAAATGTTATATGTTTGAAATGTATATTGGAAAATGCTTCATTTAAATGTATTGGAGATATTTACATTGAAATGTATATTGGAAATGTTATATGTTTGAAATGTATATTGGAAAATGCTTCATTTAAATGTATTGGAGATATTTACATTGAAATGTATATTGGAAATGTTATATGTTTGAAATGTATATTGGAAAATGCTTCATTTAAATGTATTGGAGATATTTACATTGAAATGTATATTGGAAATGTTATATGTTTGAAATGTATATTGGAAAATGCTTCATTTAAATGTATTGGAGATATTTACATTGAAATGTATATTGGAAATGTTATATGTTTGAAATGTATATTGGAAAATGCTTCATTTAAATGTATTGGAGATATTTACATTGAAATGTATATTGGAAATGTTATATGTTTGAAATGTATATTGGAAAATGCTTCATTTAAATGTATTGGAGATATTTACATTGAAATGTATATTGGAACAGATCAAAAAGTCATGCAACATCCTAAGTTGTAAATACAGTTTAAACAATAACTCGAGTGCGATATATATTTTGTACTATATATGTCTTATATTTGTAAATATATGTCTTCTATTTGATATACAGCTAATATGAATATAGAGTCGTCCGAATACGTATTAGAATACACATATTAGAATATATACGTATATATAAACGTGCATGCATGGCTACTGAAAAAAGCAAAAAAAAAAATCCGGGGCCTTTACCACCGGTTGAAGACAGCAATCGGTGCTAAAGGCCCTGCTAAAGGCGCTGCGGAGGCAGGCCCTTTAGCACCGGTTGTTGGCTGCAACCGGTGCTAAAGGGACCCTTTAGCACCGATTATGCCATCCGGTGCTAAAGGGCTTACCCTTTAGCCTCGGTTTAGCTGCACCGGGTGGGAAACCCGGTGCTAAGGGCTTTCCCACCCGGTGCAGATATCAACGATTCTGGTAGTGACTTGGAGTTTGATTTTAGACATCCAACCCTAAAACTGGATATTATTTTTGATCAACCAAATACTGAAACCGTTCACATTTGACCATGCCAATGTGGATGACAAGTGACCCTAGAGCCCATATGTCAGCAATATTTTCTTCCCATTTCTCTTCTCATGGTCAAATGCGAACGGTTGTGATAGTTGGTTGGTAGAAAAAAAATACTTGATATCCAAAATCAAACTACGATGAACTCGAAGCCTAAGAATATATAATAGGCTTTTAGTGGGAGGAAATTTTTTTAGTCTGTACTCTCAAGTGCTTGGGCCTGCCAGATTTTTGTTGGGACGTTAGTTAGTTTGGACCCTGTCTCTGTTAATTAGTGGGAGCAGTAGTGCTGACGATAATAGAAGTACAATACATAGAAGCACGCACTATATATGCTATATACCGCGACATATATTATTTCATTTCATCCTGATAAATAAACAAACAAAAAGTTGCAAACAATCAGGCTAGATCGAGTTAGGCACTTAGGCATGCAGACGCGCATATTCTGTGAGCTCCAAACTCTCGAGCATGGCGACGCAAGAGACAAACCTAGGCAGAAGCAGAATACAATCGATCGCTCGAGACCTTAAAGAACTCGTCAACTAGCCAACTGGTGCACTTGCATGCTCCACACGAGCAACTCCAGCAGGGGCCTCTATATGGGCCTTTACTCTAAAATTTAGAGGCTTGGAGCAAAAATACAACTCCAGCAGGGCCTTCAAATGGACCTGCATTTTGCATAGGCCTCTAAATCTCCTCACTAAGCCTCCATTTCTAGAGGCCCTCCAATTCCCCCTCCAACCATGGATCCCACTAGATATTTCCCATCCATTTGGCTGACAGGTGGGCCAACGGAGAAATAGAGGCCGAGTTCATGTGCCCACTGGAGTTGAGTGTTTACTTTGGGTCTCTATTTTTTAGAGATATGCCTGCAAATAAGTTTTAGAGGCCTCAATTTAAAGGGCTTCACTGAAATTACTCTTGGTAGTGACATAACTGGCGCTGCCACCTTCTAGGCTTCTAGAACCCGGCCTGATATATACTTATATGAGTAGCTGCTGGTCACTGAAAGCTACAATAATCTACAACTAACCTGGAAATTGTTAATGCCAATCACTACATACTCAGTAGTCGTAGTCAGTTAGTGTACGCGCGTCATCGCTAGCTTATCCGATCGGTCTAATCTCATTCAGGAAACCGGCCGGGTCGATTCGATCATGCCAAAACGGGAGCGGCGGCGGTCTCGAGGATCTAAGGCGCCGTGATCCGCCGCTGGGGCTCGCCGGAAACGACCAAGAACTAGCGAGCTAATTTATTTCCAGATGATCGACAAAACCTAGATATATGAGCATGACGTGATCGATCAGTAGCCTGGTACGTGATGGGTTCTTCTCATCAATACCGTAATAATTGTTATATATACATATGGGCCTAATTAATCATCAATCACCATCACGCACGGTGGTCGGGCGGCATCAGACAGAGTCCGCGAGAGGCAGATGCCGCCGCTGATTCGGCATCGACTAGGGTCCAAGCGACGGCGTGTTTAGTATTGGGTGTACGTCGATCTCCTTGTCATGAAAAGCGAGTGCCTGGATCCTTTGGACTTCTTTTTCTTTATTCTTCCTCTCGCCCTTTTGTTGTTTAGCATTGTATACAAGAGAGAATGTGACCGAGCGAGTATCTTTTGTTTTTTTTTTCATTTTTTTTTGGTGTGGTTATGATGACGATTTTGGTGTGGTTATGATCGATGACGAAAATGTAGTACAAATAATGATGTTCATGCACTGATGTACATTGTACAAGGGACAGCATTATATGTAGCGAGTGAGAGTGCGCAACTCCATCTGCTGTAGTTGTGTAATGATCCATATCTTTTACCTGCTTTCACATTTGAGAGCGTCTGGTTGCAACTTGATACAGCTTGTTTTCATACACATGCATATACTGCAGCAAAGCAAATCATCCTCTGGGAACCCACAGCATGTATCAATCAAACATGAAACTTAAGGAATCGCCGCTCTTAGAGCAACTGAACAAAGCCAGCACAAAGAACACGTTCAGCTGCATGTGGAGATGTGTTCTCCGTTTCTTTTGCTCATATTTCGTTGCTTATTAAGTTACTTCCTGCGATGCCTAGTTGGTATGGTGGTCCACCCATCCGCATCAGGGACAGGCTTGGCGGGTCTCTGGTTGCGCGGTGCCTCCACTTCCACCGGTATTACTTCTTCTTCATCGTCGTCGTCTGAGCTCTCATCGCCACCATAATGCATTACCTGCTAAAGAGAACAGAATCGATTCATGCGTGGGTGGTCAGAATTCAGTAGGCCAATGTCGATCACTAAGAGTCAACTTGCAGAATTACCACTGATATGTTTACACTGTGAAGTTGCAAAAGGAATGGCACTAATGGGCATTTTTAAGCCACAAAATGCAGATGTTTTTGAATAAAGAGAGCAAGACAAGTTTTGCAACCATGGCATGCATCCTATCCAGTTAAGTCGGAAAGAATAGAAGCGAAATTCTTCAATCTGTGAAATTTACAAAAACACTGAAATAATACATCAAACTTCAAAACGTTGGGGAGTTCTGAAGCTAGAACACAATTCATTCTTGGTACAGTGAGTGCTGCTAGGGTAATAAAGGGTATGGATCATGAGAATTTGCAGTGTCTGGCTAAAATAAAATGGGCAAAAATAAAAGTTCCGTTGGTAAAATGGAGTTGCTAGGATTACCTTTTTGCTCTGGGTAATAGCACTCCCAGCAAGCCGCGTTTTCCTTAGCTTATTAAGGTATGAATAGTTTTTCCGCAGACGTCGTGTGTACGTAATCATTAGATGCTTAGAAACCTGTAAGGACAACAAAACGTTAGTGCCAAAACATGTTTATAAGGGAAAACAAAATGAAGTGTCAGAAGCAAATGAATTTGAAGTAACTAAACGAAGACGATTGGCATCATCTACTGTCAACTGATGGGAAGCATGGAAATTGTCCTACTTACTGATGCATTTTGAAATCTCCAAGTTAAATTGTAAACAGTGCTCCAAACTGAGGATCAGTTATTGTACAGGCCATATACGTCTCGCTGGCCGGCATGGTAATTGGGATGAGAGGCTCCCACCAAGTTTTATTTGTTAGGAAATCAAAGTTTGAGGACTATGAACCATCTTGTGAACTTATCTTTGTTTGAAAATTGAGAACAGAATAAATTACTAGTCTTATCTTGCAATCGATCCAAGACTAGACGGGCACAAGGCACCTTGGCCAAAGTTTGAAAGACCAAATACATCATAACTGCACCAATTCCGACAACAGCAGCAGTCATTTTACAAATAGCAGTGTGACAAATGTCTGCAATATATAGATACATGGATAAATGTGAGTAGAGAGAATCAATGCAATCACCTCCTCTATGCTTCCATCGTCCAAATCCGCATGGAAGTAACTCATCCATGGCGTCGCACATCAAGTCCTCCAGCTCGTCCTGGTCCAGTGGGCCAGCGCCTGCAGTCGACAAAAGCAAAACCAATCATTCAATCACAAGGATCGATCAATCGATCTCTCTGAAGGCTAATTTGATCTGACCAATTAGTACAGGTGCACGATGAGATGAACAAATATTTGATAGGTAACGACGCGATCAATATAACAGGGACCTTTTGCGGCGTTGGTGGTGAACCAGGAGAGGACGGCGGCGGCGATCTGGTGGGCCTTGGCCTGCGAGTCGCGGCCGCCCCACCTGTTCCGCACCGCCATCTGCAGCGCCGCCCAATGCCCGAACAGGAACCCGATGCACTCCGCCATCGCCGCCGCCCCCTCCCCGGTCAGCGTCCCCCCGCCGCCGGCCGTGCCGGAGGAAGACGAGGACGCCATCCTCGTCGCCGATCGATGCGATGCGAGCTGGGTTTTAGTTTTACCGGGAACTAACTAGGCCCGATTCGTCTCCGACACCGATTTGATTGGGCCCGAGAGCCCACGTACAATACAATGTCCCGTCGGAACCATGGGCCCATAGAAGCCCACGTACTAACGTTCCGTCCGAACCATGGGCCTCAAAGCCCACACATACCATATGCCGCCCATCACGAGAACCATGGGCCTGTCTGTGTAGTCCAGCCAACAACTTTCCCCAGCCCAACGGCCCAACTCCCCGGCTTCACGCGATTCCCTTCCACTCCCCGCAGCCGCCTCGGCTTCCGTGCATCAGCCTTCCCGAGGAAGCCACCGCCACCGCCGGCTGGCTCGCTCCAAACCCCTCCACTCCCCTCGCCTCCCCCGCCGCCGAAGCGGCCGGACCGGGCCGCGGCCCGCGGGACGGCATCGCCTCTGCGACCCCGCACCGGGGAAGGTGCGTGCGTGCGAGTGCGATTCCTCCCCCGGCGTCCCGGGCGTTGGCTTCTTCTCTCCCATGCCGATTCGAGCGGCCACCGCGTTCGGGTCGGGGAGTGATCGTGTTGGAGAATGTAGAGGCGGCGGGGGTTTTTGGTCGCGATTGGGGCCGACCGGGTATCCATTTCTGTTCTATGTATGCCGAGATGTCATCTCCTGCTGTGCTGAGTTTGAAATAGGAGAATGTGATTGCCGTAATCTTGAGCTGTTCGCGTTAGAGTTTCAGCTTCTTGGGATTGTATAGGTAGTTTAGAATTTGACTCCCAGCCACAGTTAGTAGAGAGAGTTTCAGCGTTTGAACCTACTATCTATCACTGTTTTATGCTTGCTTTCCATGTTTTTTCATTCATTGATGCAGAGTATGTTGATGGAAGGCAGGGCCGACGGCGGAGAAGCACGGCCGGCGGGGAGGAGATCCGGGCCGGCGGCGGAGGGGGCTCGACCCGAACGGCAGCACCCAGGTGAGGTCCTTCACGATCTACTGCTTGACAACGACGACGACAACGACGAAGGCGGCGAACGACGACGAAGGCGACGGCAAAGCAGGGGAGGCCGCCGCGGGGGTTGGAGAGGGCGCGGCCCCCGGCAGAGATCCCCATGGGCGACCTCTCCGGGGGCACGACTAGGCCGTCGAGGGGGCGCGCTGGACGCGCGCCGTGGGGGACGGCCGGTGGCGGCGCGAGAGGAGGGGCGCCGGCGGTGCTAGGGCAGCGGAAGATAGCCTAGGATCTCAAACTCTAAACTCGTGATACCATATAGAGAGATGTGGATTGGTGGAATGATTGGATGTATTGCATTGAGCCCCTAGGGCGGTATATATGGGAGTACAAAGGCACCTCCCGTGGGTACACAAGCAGTACGGGATTATGTAACCATCTATACTCTAACAGTCTTAGAGAATGATGGGATGGCATCCAACATGCCGGATGTTGAATCAACTTTGAAATCAAGTGCGCTTACAGAAACTGATGATGAAGAGATGGCAGCAATTAGAACTGTGATTGACGCAGCAGAGGTTAAGTGGTAAGATATCTATATATCCTTGTACCCCTTTGCAGTAGTAGCCTGGACAACTTGAATTAATGTTTCTTTATGTATATACATACTTGCTGCAATATTGATTGATTTTGCCTACTTATGTAGGGGAGGTTCTTCATCTGGAGGTGGACATGATGGCAGAGGCGGACAGCACCGTCATGGTAATGTACCAATGCGTATAGTTTTCACTTCTTTGACACTCCCTTTACATTTCCTTACGATTAGTTACTTGCAAGCCAATTACAGTAGCCATGTTTTGTTTAAGCTCAGCACTCTCCTGATCTACAGTTCAATGTTGATAAATTCATGCCAAATGATGATTGATTCAACACAGAGTTGCAACTATAAGGGCCTTAGAAGTTTGTTAACATTTTGCATACTATGTTTCTATTTTGTATTATATTTAAGAACTTTGGGCCGCCTTCTTTGACTCTGAATATTTATTTGAAGGTCGTCCATTGGGAGGGGAGGCACCCCTTCCTGGCTATGTCTGCCGCCTTTGTCATATTCCTGGACATTTCATTCAGAATTGCCCATCAGGGAGCAAGTCGCCTCCACCTGGCTATATTTGCCACAAATGTGGGGTCCCAGGGCACTATATTCATAATTGCCCAAACTATGGCGACAGGAAAAATGATTCCAGAAGAACCAGTTCACTGACTCCCATAGTATCTAGCTTTGATGGTGGAATCCCAATAGAACTTGTCCAGGCCAGGCCTAGCAATGTTGGTGATAGCTTGCCAGCAGAACTGCACTGCCCACTATGCAAGAAGGTTATGACAGATGCAATGTTGACAAGCAAGTGCTGTTATGATAGTTTCTGTGCTAAATGTAAGTGGTGCATGTTTTGTAAAAGGGGTTGTGCGTGCATCCTTGAAAATGTTATCGATAGTTGCAATATGTTAGTGTTCAGAATTTAGTGGCTTTATGATAGTTTCTGTGCTAAATATAAGTGGTACTTAAGTTTCATTCTTCATGAAAACTAACCCCCAACCTGTTTATTTTTCTGTCTTCAGGCATTCGGGACTACATTACTGCCCAATTGAAGTGCATTTGTGGTGCTGGAATACTTGCAGATAACCTAATTCCCAATCAAACCCTTAGAAGTACAATCTCAAGCATGTTATCATCAAAGGTTGGTGGCCTTTCAAGTGGTACAGGGAATCTTGCAAGCTCCAACAGCAGCAATTTAGATGGAAAATCTATCAGCTTTACTGCTTCTGCTGTGTTAAAAGGGGACAATAAGCAACATATGGACACCATGCCCTCGGTTGCTACTGACGGTAGTTTCCTGATAACTGCATGCAAGAATCCAGTAGATCAGCATGAGAAATTGACACGTTCTAGTCCCCAGAGTAAAACCAAAGAGACTGAAAAACAATTAGTGAAGAAGACCATAGCAGTGGCAGGTGCCAAAACCTCTCCAGAACCAAGATGTCAGAAGCAGTTGCCGCCTGATGGAGTAACAATAGTTTCAGGGATGCTTGACCGAAAAGTGGTTAAGACTAAGTCAGCAAAGAAGCAAAAGAAGGCTGGCACAACTGGAAAAGGCGTCACCAACTGTGTTGAATATGACTGCAACATCCCATTTGGACCATCATGTTACAGCTCTTCATTTGGACTTGGAGGACTGCCTTGGGGAGCTGATCCTTACAGCATGTACTTTATGCCAAATGTGTATTCCAGCAGCTACCCTATGGGCCTATATAATATCAATGGCATCAGTAACTTTCTGCTGCAAGCTCCTGGAATGCAAGGCTACCCAGCAAGCCATTACAGGTATGTAGAGTTGCAGGTTTTTGTCGAAATGATAGATTGATATCAAACAATTAATCACTAGGTATATCCAAGCCACACAGGCAGTCACTAGAAACCAAATTGTCTGCATATTTACTAGATTCCATGTTCCTTGCCTTTCAGTCCATTGTCTGTGTCTTATTTCAGCTCTTGACTTGCTACACTTACACCAGCCATTTCTACTAATGGTTTCTGCAGCAGTGGATTCCAGCCCAGAGTTTACGTAGTCACTATAAACCAAGTTGTCTGCATATATACTAGATTCCATGTTCCTTGCCTTTCAGTCCATTGCGCGTGTCTTATTTCAACTATTGACTTGCTACACTTACACTAGCCATTTCTACTAATGGTTTCTGCAGCAGTGGATTCCAGCCCAGAGTTTACCAAGATCGTGAAGCATCTGCACATGGAAGACAGTCCAAGAAAGACAAAGGCTCAGGTAAACAGTCTCACAAACCAGAGCGTTACCATTCCAGCTCCTCAATTCAGAAAGGAGGATCCCGGAGCGGGGGCAGATCGGTTCCAGAGATGCGGGAGAGCAGCATTGAGTCCCATGACTACTATGAGGAGTACCATAGTCGGACAAAGGCCGGAACACATACTGCTAGCAGTCCAAGAGATGGTGGTAGCTTTGAGTCCCATGACAACGATGAGGAGTTCCATGGTAGCAGGAGGAAGCCGCGAGCGCGTTCTAGGAGTCGGAAATCCAGCTCCAGGCACTCGTACAGGAGGCACACGTACGAGGGCTCGACTTCCAGCGACGAGGAAAGCAACTTCAAGCGAAGATGGTAGGGCAGATCACACTGCAAGCAGTTGTTAATTATGTCTCTTTACTTTCCAATTTATGCTACGTGATTGAATCACCGGTGGTCGCTGCTGGATATATGTGATGTTAGTGTAATGTGGGAGGGTAGTGAGGATTTACAGTTCATTTCTTTTGTATGTCATGGATGAAACAAAACAACGGCATAATGAGCTGTAGTTGCCACAGGGAATTTGAAATCCAACTGGAGATCACTGACCTGAATGGACTACTCGTGTCATTTTTAACTATAAATCAACTGGTGTAATTGGGACAGCTTTTAATTTGCCTTGTCTATAACAAGGAACGTGCATTGCTTAGCAGAGATAACTGGAGCAAGGATGTATCATGGCTCTCGTTAGATTTTTACCATGGATTATTGGAGGTGCTTTCTTCCTGCTTGGTTTCAACAAGGATGTAGCATGGCTATCGTGTAGTCAACATATGACACGTAAGAACTAAGAAAATGGAAGAAAAAAGGGCTAGGCAGATGTGTCATGCGCCTGAGTTAAGAAGACATCGTGGTGGCCGGGGGGTGAATTGTTTTTTTTTTAAAATTACACAGTACAACGCAGACGTTCACACATAAACGCACACTCATCTCTATGAATACACGTACGTAAACTCTACCCCTATGAGCACCTCCGAAGGACTTAGCAGAGCACCGGCAAATCTGGAGATTCCCGAAGTCACCATTGGCGCCTCGTTATCGATGAAAACGCCGCTTACCACTTAACGCATACCACCGGTAGATCCTGAGTTGGGAGCGGGGAGTCGCTACGAAACGGCTTTTTTACATAGCCCAGGCCCAGACCCAAACAATGCATTAGGTGGGCTCGAACTAAATTTTTTGGCCCGTTACATTTAGCAGGCTAGGCTTAAGGCTACAACCTCAGCCCAAACCTCAAGCCTGACCCTGATCGCCAGGTTGAGATTTTTGGCCCGTTACATTTACAGGGCTAGGCTTCTGGCCATAACATCATCTTAAGGCCTAAGAAAACATGAAAAATAATACAAGTTTGACCAACGTAAATTTTCAGCCGGCTGTTGGACTCAAGCCTGAACCTGACCAATGGTTAAGTTCATTAGTATAAGATTGAACCAACGTATCTTGACATTGAACACCTACATCAACGTGTCATCTACGGTAAAGAAAGTTTTTATTTTAAACAAACCAGTTAGAAGAGTTGTCAATTATATTATAAAATCTACCGTCAGTGATGCTAATTCTTAAAGTAAACTCAAAACAATTCAAACACTCGTATTGAATCGAGAACTCAATCTAGATAGAAGTATTCTATAAGAAACCTAACCAACTGTGTTTGCGACAATTTAATACCTTAGATAGTAGACTATACTATGTAGCGTCGTGTGGTTTAATACCTTAGATAGTAGACTATATTATGAAGTGTCGTGTGGGTGAGTACTTGGAAAAGTGATTATCAACACATGGAAATAAGAATATTGTCCCGATAAAAAAGAGTAAAATATACTAGTGGACCCTAAACTTATTATACAATGTTGTGTAGGTTCTCAAACTCTTAAAATGTATTTTTAATCCCTGAACTTGTCTAAGTGTGCCATCTAGATCCCAAATCTTTTTAAATTTATTTTTAAATCACTGAACTTGTCCTAGTATGTCATCCATGTCCCCAAAGTCTCAGAATGCGACCAAAAAGAGATATCTAGTGTGAGAATAAGGTAGAGTCCTCATCTTTCTGTATGTTTGGGCTCATGATGATACACATGACAAGTTTATCAAATATTTTAAGAGTTTATGGACCTAGGTGACACTGCTACACAAGTTAAAAGACCTAAAAATGCATTTTGAGAGTTTAGAGACCCAAATGACACATTAGGACAAGTTTAGTGGCATAAAAATGCATCTTAAGAGTTTAGGGACCTAGGTGACACTTCGATACAAGTTGAATGACCGCCCATGCATTTACTTAAAAAAATAGTCTATTATCTGTTTACTTATATTATGTAGAAAACTCCTAACATTCTAGGATTTAACCGACACCATTCTTTCAGTGGTAGGCGATGTTCCCGTCGACAGCGAGGCGCCTCTAATGAGTTCGTCAATATCGAAAATTGTCGGCTCAGTCTCTCGGAGGTGCTCATAGAGGTAGGGTTGCGTCCGTGTATTCATAGGGTGAGTGCGCGTGTGTACCTTTGATGAGTTCATCAATCTTGAAAACTTGTATATGTAATAATTCTTTTTATATGTATATGGAATAATCTAAAATAATAATATTCCTAGGGAAAGAATAAGAAAAATTGGTGTATAGTTATGCTATAGTCCAGATTTATTTATCTCTTTAGAGCATGTTCACATATCGATGTAATTACCAAACTCCATTGTGTTAAAAGGATTAAAAGTAAGATTATAGAAAGTCCGACGTGTTGTGCTTGAGAATCTAACATGCTGGAGAGTAAAGTAAGGACTCGGCTTTACATTAAGCTGTCATGCAAGGGACGCACTAAATTTAGTAATGTATGTAGTCTCGAGAATAACTAAATGCATGTTTCTTCTGAATCGGTCGGTTCTACTCGAGAAAAGTTATTATTTGACTCATACTGCCTAAATATATACGCAAAACATGATAAAGTAAGTGAGAAAATATCAAGTCAAATAATTCACCGCAGCCATCAACACTTCTAAATTAGAGAGTGAAATGGTCATCTCGATCCCTTTTTCTCTCGTGATCAAGGATATAAACGAAGCTATAAATACAACCACATGGTGTCTATCCCTTGGCACAACAAACCATTTTTCTATCCCGAACAATATGAATGCAAAGCATGCTACTCTCTGCTGCCTTCTTTTAGTGCTCATGCTACATCCGTATCATACTTCAGCCGGTTCGTATTTTTCTCTGTTCAATTTTGCTATGGTGTATTTTTTAGATGGTAATATGATCTATCTAAAATGTATTTGCATTTTTTCAATTTTCTTCTGCTCAATTTTTATAGGTTTTCTGTGCTCATAGAGGTAGGGTTGCGTCCGTGTATTCATAGGGTGAGTGCGCGTGTGTACCTTTGATGAGTTCATCAATCTTGAAAACTTGTATATGTAATAATTCTTTTTATATGTATATGGAATAATCTAAAATAATAATATTCCTAGGGAAAGAATAAGAAAAATTGGTGTATAGTTATGCTATAGTCCAGATTTATTTATCTCTTTAGAGCATGTTCACATATCGATGTAATTACCAAACTCCATTGTGTTAAAAGGATTAAAAGTAAGATTATAGAAAGTCCGACGTGTTGTGCTTGAGAATCTAACATGCTGGAGAGTAAAGTAAGGACTCGGCTTTACATTAAGCTGTCATGCAAGGGACGCACTAAATTTAGTAATGTATGTAGTCTCGAGAATAACTAAATGCATGTTTCTTCTGAATCGGTCGGTTCTACTCGAGAAAAGTTATTATTTGACTCATACTGCCTAAATATATACGCAAAACATGATAAAGTAAGTGAGAAAATATCAAGTCAAATAATTCACCGCAGCCATCAACACTTCTAAATTAGAGAGTGAAATGGTCATCTCGATCCCTTTTTCTCTCGTGATCAAGGATATAAACGAAGCTATAAATACAACCACATGGTGTCTATCCCTTGGCACAACAAACCATTTTTCTATCCCGAACAATATGAATGCAAAGCATGCTACTCTCTGCTGCCTTCTTTTAGTGCTCATGCTACATCCATATTATACTTCAGCTGGTTCATATTTTTTCTCTATTCAATTTTGCTATGGTGTATTATTTATATGATAATATGATCTATCTAATATGTATCTGTATTTTTTTCTAATTTCCTTCTGTTCAATCTTATAGGTTTTCTTATTCGACAAAAAATATTCTAATCTTTTTATCGAACAAACTCTAAGTGTTTTATGGACATTCTCGTGTGATGAACAACATACAAGATTATGAATTAATAATCACATATGAAGATTTATACAAGTTTTGATTATTTTGTTTCTGTAGATGATTGCGGCTATACATATCCTAGGATACCATTTTGTACGGCATGGTTGTGCAAGACTGAGTGCTTTCTTGAGTCCAAAATACTTAAAGCTGCAGTCAAGGAACACTGTGTGAAAGGGGGGTTTAAAGGCAGATGTTACTGCTTTTTTGTAAATAAGAGGTTGAAACCACGTCATGAGTCAATAGTTAGTAGTCAAGTCGCTCTAGAGCTATCTCCGTTGGATTATTTATGAGTTATCTTCATTTGATTTAGCATAATGATAGCTCGTGTCTACTATTGTATTGCAAATCAGAATCATTTCTTTACTTCAATAATGCAATTATATAATTTCTTTGTCTATTGCCACAATTTCCTAAAAGTCTCTCACTGATTTATCATCGATATAATGATTGATGTTGTGTGGACCTTTTGATGCCTTCACAAAATAACATGTGAAACCAATGATTTTGAAATAATTGTCATAAAGAGCCCACAAACATTCTTTTTTTTGGGACAATGTCATTTCGTCGATGACCATAAATCATATCATCAAGGGCGGTACAACTAAAGAGACTCATTGAAGCATATATGGTTCAATTACCATGTTAGTTTGTCCACCTCTTTCTTCACAATAATATTTGCACCGGTCACCAAGCAAACAAAAACACCCATGGATGCATCCTAAAATGAAGTTAGGATTCCATTAACTCATGGTCGATGAATGGTGCATCAACAGTTGTTGGATGACCTGCAATAATCGATGCGTGCTTATTAGCCATGACAATACCAAAGCATACTATCTCATATGTATACTCTGATCACATAACTTGGTCCTTGGATGCATTCAAAATGGTGCAAGAGGAAGAACAACATGTATTTCTCTATCAACGTCTCAACATGTATTTCTGAAACTCTTGTTTCTTCTTAATTTAAATCTTTCGTTGCTGCCGGGGGGCCTTGCCGCACGGTGTTCTGCTCAAAAATATTTTTTGGAGAGAACCAAAATACCATATGGCTAAGCTATCCTACAAGGTTCTCCACGCAACGCTCGACTCCTTGTCAATTCGATTTGAACGCTGCATGGCAGGCTGCCATGTCTACCTCCCCATCAACTAAAAGGCGTGGCTGACACTCACCAAATAGCATCCACTCATCACAAATTGTCTATGGCATGGTTGCATTGCAATCCATCAAATCCAAAATCTAGCCATGGTAAGATCTAGAAGGCGGCGCCACTCGATCCGTTAGGGCTACTTGATCTAATGGGGGACTACCAGGTGGTCTGCACCATCATCTGCGTATTCAAAGAGAAGAGTGGCCTCGGCACATCCTTTACAAGATTGTGGAGAAGCCTCAGGAGATCCACAACAACAATTGGGCCGAATGTAGTGTGCATGTGACTGGTACCAACGGATGCAGGCACCCGGGCAAAATTGCTGACTCTCTAAGGGCTCCGGAATAATCATGCATCCAACACACCACCACAATGAGGTCCACGTCCAATGGATCATTGCCCTTACCTCCTTCACAATCAAACTTGACCTTAATTAATTTTTCAAGCTGGTGAAAAGATTTATCGATCATCATTTTCCAACTTGTCCCTAATGCTAATAAATGTCACACCCGGTTTTAAAGGCAAAACCAGATGCTAACTATATGTATGCTAGGATCAAGTTTCATACATATAGCGACTTCATCAGTGAATAACAAAAATAGTGCACAACGTAAAGAGAGTTACATACTTTATTACAGCGGAAGACATAAAGGTCTTTAACAATACGAAAGCGTATAACTAGCAGCGAAACTCCAACTATCTCCACAGGCAGCTGACTGGGGGAACACGTACGCCTAGAACTCCACGCCATCTTCATGAAACTCCACAATATCTTTGTAAGGGTCCAGGCCGCTCTTGACCGTGAGCACGGCTGATATATCAGTTTTACACTCTGCAGAGGTTGTACACTTTCACCATAAGTCGTGATTCCCATTGCCTTAGGCATGTACCATTCCCACACCACGTGGACCGAATACTGGGTTTCACTACGAGGCCTTTCCAAAGAATTTCTCAATGTGTGTGTGCTCCCTTTCCATGCAAGTCTCTAGAAGGAACACCTTCCTCTCCTGCGCCTCTGCACACGAACCATGCCGGTAGCCATCAGCCCCATCCAAAACATACAGTGCCTCCACACACAAGGAGTCCTTCTAATTACTTAGCCAAGACCAGAGCCATATAGTTCTCATGGTTGTACTGTTTTCCTGGGTGGTTCTCCATGTTCCATTTAAAAGAAGTGATCTTGCCAATTAATCAGGGGCGGAGCCAGCGGTGGGGCGGGTGGGGCTGGAGCCCCCCCTACCACCCTGGCTCCCATGGCAGCCCCCCCAAGCCCCCCTAGAAATTTTGAGGAGGAAGAAGAAGAAAGAGGAAGAAAAAGAAGGAAGAAGGAGTAAGGAGGAAGAAGAAGGAGAGCCCCCCTATGTCTCCATCCTGGCTTCCCCACTGCAATTAATTAATCATAAGAGTGTATATGGAACATAGAGTAGGGGTTCATTAACCATCCCAGTTGAGCGAGCTAAGCATCATCTACCATCAAAATTAATTACAATCCCAGCTGCAAGGTATAGTAAAAGAGACTAGAAAATCCTTAATAGGTCCCATCGTGATTAAAGAGCATGCAAGCATAGCATAACTAAAAAGTGACGCATATCATTATTAGGACAAAAGCATGATCAAGAATACACTTGCCTTAATTTCCAAGAATAACTGCTCAGAGTCTAACAAACTTCAATCTTCGAATTCCACGAGAAATCCTTATATACCACAATTGTTGCACCTTTCTATTCGCATCACAGGGGCACATACAAGAAAATAATACAACAAAGTACACCAAACAATTCTAACAGAACTAAACAGCAGCACAAAATATTCTACACGCTACAACGAACGCGTGAGCGCAAGAATCGCTAAACTCGGATTTTAAATGAGAGAGATAGGGGATAAACAAGTTCATGGGCATAGATATTTCGGGGTTTTAGAAGTAAAAAGGAATAAAGAGTTACTGAGCGGAGTGTAATCAAGAAAAAGAATTAATTAAATAACAGACAAGGATGGGATTACGTCTACTGAGCAAAGATAGGGATGGCACAGGGTTTATTTGTCAAACTTGAATATATCTGAACAAGCTCAACAACTACCGTAATTGTTCTGCTCTACTGGAAAAACCTATTTAATGTATATGCATGACATCACCGGAAGCTTGTATCGAGTCTTGTACAGAGATGTTGTACCTGTCGATATGCGAGAAAATTGATCGCTTGTATGCGTGCATAGACATATGAGCATTGCATGGCACTGCTTGCTTGCTTGCATGTGAGGGCCGGTGAGGGTTATGAACCCCTCGCGATGGAAGCTGAGCTTCAAGCATCGGCGGCAGACAGCAGCAGAGGTTGCAGCGTTTGGCGAGCGGCTTGGCTTGGCTACAAAGGCAGGGCGTGGCGCGTAGAGAGTGGTGGCTCTACAGGAGCGGCAGCTGGACTTGAAGCAGTGCACGGATTCGACCAGCAAAACGGGAAGACGATAGAATTATAGAAACCAGAGGGAGCTCTCACCATGCATGGGACTTTAGAGATCGCAGGAGGTTTAGGCAGCAAAGAGAACAAATACACACGTATTATAGATGCAAAACGGAACTGAGAGAAGGGCGCTGAAACAAAGGAAAGCCATGGTTCTTCTCACCTATCTGACGACTGGAGACGACGGGAGGAGATCAAACTCAACGAGGATGCTTTTGCATGGCTTCGGTTCGATCTTCTCGTGGACCTGCTCCCTCGCAGCAGCTCGATAGCGGCGCCTCCGATGGCCTTCGTGACAGGTCGATGAAGCTCTCGGGTCAGGGATTGCCCTCGCTGGCCGTGACCGATCGACACGGCTGATTGATGCGCTGGCCGGCTCTCTTCCCCTACGGCGCGGCTTGTTCGAGTTGGGGCGGCGGCGGTGATATGCAGAGGAGCTAGGGCACAGCTCTGTGCCTCTTTCTGGTTGAGATCGAAAAGATGGATGAGGGCAGCAGCCAAGTCAGGGCCGGGGACGGTTGTTATACGTGTGTGCCTTGCATCGACGCCGCGATGGTGCAGTTTAATTGATCGAGTTCGGCTTAAACTCGGCCTTAGAGTTTTCAGCGTCGATGCTGGGCAGCTGCTGCCTGCTGGGCCTCACGTGAGAGAAAAGAATATGGGCTGGTTTGTTTGATCAAGATTGATACAAGCTTAATTTACTGAAGGTTTATATATAGGGGAAATAAACGAAGCAGGAACTCAGGTGGTCTTGCACACGTGAACAGCAAGGTGAGAAAGAGAAGGATTAGCAGGCCGGGCTTTAACTTGCTCAAGAAATTCACGTGCCAAGAAGAAAGTCTAGAGATTTACATGGTTAGCTGATCATCAGGGTGGAGTAGCGGTGAGCAGAAATAATGCTATGACGACAGGTTACAGAGACAATTGCACATCGATCCTCATGTAGACGCTCCTCGCTGCGGATGCCGACGGGAAAGAAAAGGAAAGGGGCATGGAAGAGATCAGGGAGTGAAAACGAACTCGCACAGAAACAACTATTCTACCTCAAACAAATGCACTTCAAACTCGAACTTAAATTAGATTTAAATTCCAATCTGATGTGCCAGCAAACAAAACTCAATGCAACAGCATGAATGCAACAGAAACTTATTTTAACTATAATTATTTAATATGATGTTTAAATTGATTAAAAAGGCTAGAAATTCCAATTAAATTCAAGAAAATTTATTTGAGCCTTAATAAATCCTAGAAAAAATTTAGAATATTGCTAATTAATTTATGTGATGAAAATTAGGGTGTTACAATAAATCTTTCCATTTCAGCTTGAAAAATGATGAACCTCATTGTATCATTTATATTGTCATCTATTGAGGCCCTTCTTCATTTCCTTTCCTTGTGGTCACAAGACATTGGCACCACGCAAATAAACACACTGATGTATCGTGAAATGAGCTCATGGTTCTAGCATGCAACAACTCATGGTAGATGAATGATGTGTGAGCTATATATATATACTCTCGTGCCTTGGATGACATTCAAAGTGTTACCAAAGGTAGTTTCATAAACAAAAGGGTTACCAAAGGTAGAGCTATTTGGATTTCACTGTCACAGTATCAAGGAGTTGTGAGTATGAGCCATGTAAACTGGAGCATTGGAGGGAACCACAATATTCTGCTGAGTTTGGCCTGCGTAGCCGAGTTCATTTTCAGTATCTCAGCAAGACATAGGGGCATGTTTTTTCATGTTTGCACAAAAATATATATTTTCCTTCCACACCTAATATCTAAAATTATATGTAGTGACGCTCCAAAGAGGTCAGTGTCGTTTCTGTAGCCTGAGAATCTTATCTCATAAATGTAAACTTGTGGCATATGCAGGCATTGGACATGCCAGCTTGATAACCATATATGGAGTCTTCTCAAAATTCTAGCCACAAATGAAAATGATAACTACTAGTCAATTGGCAATCACGAGGATAAACATCAGAGGTAGAAACTGATGAGAATGTGATGCATGGTGAAAACCTGAGTAACCTTTTCAGTCTCCTCACTATCTGAACTTGTGACATGGAGGCATTGTATATTGAAGAACTCTTGATATAGAGGCATTGTACATTCTAGCTTTATTGTTGTACATGCGAAAAGGACACAAAAGCTTTTTCCAATGGAAGAGTACAGAAAGCTTACGCGCTCATGTATATTGTTGTTCAACCTTGTTACTTCGACCGTTAAAGTGTTGGGTAAGTAGACAGAGACAGGAGAAGACCGCCAGGATCGAAGCCGTTCGCCATAGTCTTCTCCGGTGCCGCGTGGCTAGACTGATCACTCGGACGGGATTCGGGGGCGCTGGACTGGGTCCCTCCCTTCTCACTCCCTCGGCATTGCATTTGATGCCCGGCCACCCATTCCCTGACTGATGGACCAATGGTAAGTTGGAAACGATTTCTCTGCTCCAATGAATGTTGAACGGCATCAATGGGGATGCAAGATGGGATCGAAATAGATCTTCAGAGACTTGTACCTGAAGTCTGAAGAGGCCAAGTGCTCAAGTCTGCCAGGCAACAGCGCATCATATTCAGAGTGTCCTCATGATCAATCTTTAACTGAACTGATAACATAGTTTCAGATAGGACAATTTAACTTCTATATATTCATGATAGCTCTTGAGCTTGCTTGGCAGTTGGCACACAAAGATTAGACATCACAGTTTCTTTAGACCAATGCAACGGTCCAACAAAATAAATAACAGTGAGAAATCTAAAAGTGAAACATTTTTTTTATTTAACAAAAATTAACTAGCCTGGCAGGTGGCTTATTTCGTCAAGCCAGTAACAAAAAGAAAATGAGAACGGTGAAACTGGGATTGATCGATTCTGTTTGGATCATATTGCTGACAGTGACAAATCCTTTGTGATCGATGTTAAATGCGATGTGTTTCTTCAACTGCCTTTTCTGTTGCAATGATATTTTACAGCAATTGTTGTGTACATAGTTTAATTATCCACTACCTTACTTTAACTGATTTCTGATTTAGGTCTAGTATCGTGAACAATTATTCGTGTCCCAGCTTTCCTCCCAAAATTTAAGAAAGGACACAAAAAGCGCAAGATTATAACTAGTAAGCAAAGCAAAATTGTTGACTCTCTAAGGGCTCCAGAATAATCATGCATCCAGCAGATCATGGCCCTTATGGCCTTATCTCCATCACAATCCAACTTAACCTTAATTAATTTTCCAAGCTGAAATGAAAAGATTTTCCAAGCTGGTGAAAAGATTTATCATCATTTTCCAACTTGGCCCTAATGGTGATAAATCTTTTCATTTCAGCTTGGAAAATGATGACGCTCAATGTATCATTTATATTGTCATCTATTCAGTCCCTTTTCTTCATTTCCTTGAGGTCACAAGGCATTGGCACCACTCAAATAAACACACTGATGTGTCGTGAAATGAGCTCATCTCTAGCATGCAACTCATGGTAGATGAATGATGTGTGAGCAATTATTAGATGACTTTGTAGCAACGAATGCATGCGTAGAAACCAGACTAATGACAAAGACTATCATATATACCCCCATATGCCTTGGATGTCATCAAAATATTGCATGATATAGAGTATATTTCTCTGTCAAGGCCGGCCTTAAGGATCGGAGCTGTATATAGCGGGCAGTGAGCTCTAATGTATTGGAGGGAACCAAAATACTATCTTGAGCTATTTCATTAAGTCATCATGATGCTTCGAGTTGTGTAGCTGAGTGCATTGTTCTTTTATGTTTCGGCCTGGTCAAATCCTTATTCCACTCTAATTAACTAGAAGTGAAATTACTGTTAGCAATAAGTAGGCTATTCCTCTATTATTCTAGTTGGCGTGCATCTCGACAATTTGCTGGTTTTGATCTCTACTTATGAGCGGGGCTGATATAAGATGTCTTATGCCCGACACAATAAACTCATGCATATGACAATTCCCTGTATAGAAATTAAATCTCCTGTCCACAGCATTTTCATTTTGTTATACCGCGTGCCACCATACCTAACAAAATAAGTAAAAATCATTTTTGAACATTCTTCTATATGATTCCAGTCGATGCGCTTCTAGTTGGTTTGTGGTTTTGGTCTCTATCTGATAGGGCTGATATAAGATGTCTGACACAACAAACTCTAAAGAAGCCGCCTACATGTAACTTTTATATCAGTCTTCTGTATATCTACACAAGAATCCTCACTTCATTATAATATGGATGCCACCATTATTCAACAAAATCAGTAAAAATCACTTTTTGAAGAAGTACTTCAGGACCAAAAAAACTCTTATATATGGTGGTATGTATTGTTGGCGATGCTACAAGATGACCTCTTTTTTTTTGAACGGACGGCAAGCAAGAGTGTTGCCGAACAAAAAATACAACTGGGTGCTCAGCACCAAAAGCAAGAAGATGACCTGTTATAATTTACTGTTCCTGTGTGACACCAATACACCATCAACTGTCAATACTTGAGATCAACGTTGAAGAGGAGCGTGTATACTGGGGATCAACCGAGAAGTGTCTCCTTCCGGACCACCGTTACACCCACTGATGTCTCTCTCATGTCGAGGTCCTCCGGTGCCATGGCACCCGGAAGCTCCCAGTCGAAATAGAAAATGAGCTGAGCCAAGCAGAGCTCGATGATGGCACGCCCAATGCCCAAACTCTGTTCCCGGGCAAACTCTCCTGCCGGCACCGAACGGCAGGAACTCGAAGCTGCCTGTGCCCTTGTAGTCGAGGTTTCTGTCAAGGAATCTCCCTGGACGAAATGTCTCTGCGTCGTCCCAGTAGCTGGAGTCCCTGCTCATAGCCCATGCGTTGATGACCACCCTGCTGCCGGCCGGGATCGCACGTGTAACCGCCGAGACGGCACTCAGGGAGCTCTGTGGTTTCAGAAGATGCAGAGCATTTGGAGGACTTGTGCCATGTCTGCGCCGGCGCCGTCCATGGCGGCCCGGCCAGCACCCTGCTGGTCCCTTGGTTCGCAGACACGAGCGTGGAGCCGCCGAGGGAGTCACCGAGATTCCCACGAGGAACAGTATGGAAGCGAGTTGCGGCCTGAGTTCGCCGCCGCTCCGGCGAGCCCCGCGGCATGAGGGTGGTCGGCGTTTGAGATACCGACCGCGGGTGGTCGGTATTTGAAATACCGTCCACCCCTGGGTTACCTCATAGCCGCACGATCCGATTTATATGGCTCAGATTGGGCTGCGCGTCTCCGTCATCAGGCACGCTATTGCCGGAGGCCACGCCGCCGTGGTTGGCACGACTTCGATCGATCGGTGGCTAGGGAGGAGGAGTCTTGCCGGCGACGGTAGCCAGGCGTGTTCCGACCTCTGGAATGGCTTGTCCCGGCAGTGGCGGCGGCGCTCCGGCATGTCGCTCCGGGCGGACGACAGCAAGAAGAAGCACGGCGGCACTTTTGGAACCAATGGCAGGCGTACGGGGAGATCTCGTGACTGCCACTGACATCCACCGCCAGACATTGTTCGATGCATGTTCCTGCAACCATTCGAATCAATGCATGCTTCCGCCTGCTTCTTCAACCTCTCGTCAGCTTGCGCACGAGCGCTGCACGCACGCACGCGCATGGTCGAGGCCGGCGGCGATGACACCGATCGAGAGCATGAGCATGAACACCGGCGCTTTGTTCCGTTCCGTCAGATCATGGTGGGGGCCAGTGCGGCTTCATCCGGAAGAACACGGCCGGAGCGCCGGCGAGCCGCGCGGCGTGAACGCGAAGCCCCGACCAAAGGGGTGGTCGGTATTTGAGACCTAACTGCCGTCCGATCCGGCCCATGCGGCCCGGATTGCACGCATTTGCTGGAGCTTCGTCGTATCAGGCGCATACAGCTGAGGGGCCGGGCGGCGCCGCCGCGGTGGCTATGGCTTGGATGGGTGCGGTGGCGGAGCCAGGAATTTTGCTTAGGGGGGGCGGATAGACATTATCGACATATAGTTAGAATTAGATTGTCAACAAATTTAATAATTTGAATATATTTTTCACCGTATTTGCTACCTATACCTATGCATGCACTAGTCTTTGTAAATGGTATAAATAGTAATTCTTTTACGCAGAAACAAGTGATATTATGCCAAAAAGATTTAGAACTTGTGAAGTTTTTTCCATTTTAGTCATACTTTTGAGCACTTTAGTTTTAACAAAGCTTCATTACAGAGAACATGTATGACAGGTTGTAATTGAAAGTGTCCTCGATGTGTCAGATTATACATGACCGTTGCTAAATAGTTAATGCCCACTAAGTAAACTAAGTTGCTACTTTGTTGAGGGGGCCGTGGCCCTGCCACCCCCCCCCGCGCCGTTGGATCGGTGGCTCGGGAGAAGGACACTTGCCGGAGACGGTGACCAGGCGTACGTATTCCGGCCTCGAAGCAATGGCAGGAGAACGGGCGCGTTCGTCGTCAGTGTCTGAGCTCCAAAGACGGAGGTGGTCGTCGTGATGTGCTGCAGTAGGCCGGTCACTTGTCCACACGGCGGCGTGGAGAGACTCGATCTGCGCATGGATGCACCGACGCCGACCAGTCGCCGGCGCACCGCGTCCTGATCGAGTGAGCAGCATGCAGGAACCTGCCGCGGCTGTTGTGTGCATAGTTATTAGGACCGGACCGGTCATCGAACCGGTGAGACTGTCGGTTCACTGGTTCACTGGTTCAACCTTTAGGAACCGGTTGAACCGCTGGTTCAATAGTTTTGAACCGTTGAATCGAACCGGTCATAAAAAGTTTGAACCGGTGTCGTATATACTTTTACCAACTGATACTTAGCGGTATATAGCTGATATAAAAAACACAAATATTGGTCACAACCAACTCCATAAAACCTTATGTTAACGTAAATACATAAATACTTGTATTGGAACGGCAAGGGACACAAGCAGACTGGCAATATACTATTGCCTCCACTCCAATGACCATCCAATCGAGACAGGTAGCCTAGCAATATACAAATCGAATCATTTTAGCATGGTGTTCAGATAGTCACCTCGTGTCGTGCAGTTGTGCTGCCTCAAGGCACGCTGCCACAAGGGGACTCTGCGGCTCTGCAATTTGTTGCCCTGCGCCCTTCCCTGACCTTCGCCCCCACCCGCTGCTAGTGATGAACAGCATCGGCAAGGGAGTCAGTGTTCAAGGATGAGAGGCCTCTGCCGGCAAAGAATGAGCAGGGCATAAGGGATGTGGTGCCGTGGCTGCAACCGGCGAAGAACGAGCAGTGTTGCAGTAGATTAGGGAGGAGAATCGACGGAGGCTGCGGCTTATCGGGCGCGTCGCCGCCTGTTTCAGGATATGACGCCGCCGTCGTGAGCCACGGAGGGGATCGGACGGGTACTTGGACTGGGCCATTGGTTGGGCCATCGTGGGGGAGACACAGCAGAGGGTAATCCAACGTATGAAGCAAAACCGTTCGGTTCGCACAGAACCGTCCGGTTCGACGGTTCTGTAAAAAACCGGCAGGTTCTACTGGTTTTTACCGGTTCGATTGTTTGAATGGTCTTTGAAGCAAACCGAACCGTTGGAGGCTCTGGTTCGATCTTTTACCGGTCGGACCGCCGGTCCGGTCCGGTCCTAATAACTATGGTTGTGTGGCGGGCCACTCAAGCCGCCACTGATCGAGTACACATGCAGGCCGGCCTGTCCATTTGGATAGTGTCTCTGCTCGACTGATCAGTGTGCTATTGATGCTGCTCAGCTGAATGAGAGACTGCATGACCTGTCACGCATGTTCCAATTCGTCCAGGACAAAGAGCATGGAGTCGTTAGTTGCAGTCAGAAGTTAGAGATGGCTGCATATGATGCCTATACGCTATGTCTTTGCTTCACAGCATTACCAAGCAGCAATCCATGATCACCTACCATGTTCAGATCGGCTTCAGATAAGGGGAAGCAAAAGACAAGCAGTAGCATACAAATTTTCCGAAATTAGGAAAACAATAAATAGACAACATATCTTTTTTTGAGCAAATACAGCAGGTGCTCTGCCTTTTCATTCATAGTGGAAAAGAGAGTATACATATGTACATGAAAATAAAGGAAAGAAAAGGCAAAAGAAAAACTACTCCGCAAGCTCAAACAGAAGATCTGTTAGAGCTCACAAAATAACAAAAATGCTCGTCTCTTCACAGGGTCATGCCGTTCCCGGCAGCCCGTTGGCCTGCTGGTATATTGCTACATCATGCTTGATCAACACCATCACCTGTCCTGAGTTCATTGCTTTGTTGTCAAAGACCCGGCGGCATCGTTCCTTCCAGAGGTTCCACAGCGTGTAGATGAGCATCTGCAGGTGTTGTTGCGGTTCTGATTGATCAGCCTCAAGCAATCGCTCCCACCAATTGATCAGGCCACCCTCTCTGGTCGCTCCCACCAATTGATCAGGCCACCCTCTCTGGTTGGTATCTGAAACTCCCGGTGCTGCGCAACCTTACGCCAAACAGCCTTGGTGAAACTGCAGGTTTGAAAGGACCTTGATGTCACCTAGAGGGGGGGTGAATAGGTGAATCTGCAATTTACAAAACTTTTTCACATTGTCAGTACCAAAACCGGTCAGACCGGTTTTCCAAACCGGTCAGACCGGTTTAGGGTCAGGAACTCAACACAGTACAAAACCGGTCAGACCGGTTTGACAATGTTAGTCCCAATATGCTTAGGGACCCAAATAGCTCTTGTGCCATTCTTTGGAGAACTGATCACCTTGGAAGCACAAGAGGCAATTGGAGTCTTTCCAAGCTTTACATGATTGGAATGGACAAGGTCGGGTCTAGGAGTTTTACCATTAGGACAATCGTTACCAAGATGTCCTTTTTCGCGACATGTGTAGCATGTCTTGTGCTTGATGTTGGTTCCCTTCTTCTTGGGTTCCTTGGTAGCCAATTCTTCTTTGTGTTTTGCTTGTGCCTTTAGAAAGCCTTTATTGAGCTTGATGTGGGGCTTCTCTTGGGGTAGTCCCACTTTGCTTGGACATGAGGCAATTTGATGTCCTTTCTCAAGACACCCGAAGCATCTTCTCTTTTCAATGTTTCTTTGCCTTTTGGAGAGAGTTGGCTTGCCTTCTTTCTTGGTGTGAGCCAACTTTTTACTTTTTCCTTGATCTTGGCTTGTGTTGGACTTGACTTGATATATAAATGCATGCACATGCACACACTAGCATAATAGGGCCTAGATGCACAAGGTAAAAACTAGTTCATCGAAAACGTACCTTAGCCTCTAGTTGCCCATGATGTGCAATATAATCAATATTAATCCACATGCTTTCCCTCATAGTGATAAGTATTTGACAAGAGAGAGAAAACATTAATTTGCACAATATTTAATTTCATATTTAATGACCATTGTATGTGCATGGCAAATAGGTCATAAAATATGAAATCTCATAATATAGATCAAATTTCCTTTTATTTAGTGCACATGTGATGAGGTGGATGAAATAAGCTCATATACACTAATTTTGAACAATATGAATAATTCAAGGAATTTGAGCTATATTATGGTGAGTTGTCAAGCCATAAATTAAGAAATGCAAACCAAGAAATGTAGTGACACATTTTTACCGTCTTGGATCAAAGATTGGTCTTGACAACTTGAGTTGAGAGATTTAATCTCTCACAATTGAGACTACAAGTTCACTAAAAGAAACGTTAGTCTCAAGGACACGAATGTTGAAATAATCTCCCCCTAAATACGTGCATCATGAGTGGATGACATGTAACATGCACATGATCTTGTTAAGGGCTTGGGAGAATTAGGTCAACATTCGATCAACGAAAAAAAAAATTCTCAAGTTGAAATGTGCCAAGAAATCTTATTACCACAAAGGTGCAAGTTGAAGTACATATGCCAACAATGATATCCCAAGGAAATAACTCAAATATGCATCTTCATTTTGTACCCAAGGCAAATTGCAACATTCTGGGCCAAACCGGTCAGACCGGTTTTGCCAAAACTTGCCTCCTGTCGGATTCCGGTCTTTAGCCCGATTTACGGCAAATGCGACGGAAATTTACGGTAGTTGGCGGAAATTTCCGATGGAGTACAGCTATATGGTCATATTTGAGTTCCAAGACACCGGGGAATGATTTCCTGCAAGTTTGACATAATATTGCTCTACTAGAGAGCCATTAAACGCATCTCATGGCATATGTTGTATAATACCTAACATGATAACTTGAGATGAGACATGTACTTGGTTATCATGTAGTGTAAATGTGATGCGCATATGCCAAAAGTGAGAAGTTTATGAAATAAATTACTTGCGTCTCCATTTTTTTTGATTGTGCTGAAGTTGCATGTGCCTGGGCCAAACCGGTCAGACCAGTTTGGCAAACCGGTCAGACCGGTTTTGCCAGAACTTGCCTCCTGTCGGAAATTTCCGGTCTTTAGCCCGATTTACGGCAAATGCGACGGAAATTTACGGTAGTTGGCGGAAATTTCCGATGGAGTACAGCTATATGGTCATATTTGAGTTCCAAGACACCGGGGAATGATTTCCTGCAAGTTTGACATAATATTGCTCTACTAGAGAGCCATTAAACGCATCTCATGGCATATGTTGTATAATACCTAACATGATAACTTGAGATGAGACATGTACTTGGTTATCATGTAGTGTAAATGTGATGCGCATATGCCAAAAGTGAGAAGTTTATGAAATAAATTACTTGCGTCTCAATTTCTTTTGATTGTGCTGAAGTCGCATGTGTCTGGGCCAAACCGGTCGGACCGGTTTGGCAAACCGGTCAGACCGGTTTTGCCAGAAGTTGTCTCCCATCGGAAATTTCCGGTCTTTAGCCCAATTTACGGCAAATGCGACGGAAATCTCCGGTACTTTGGCGGAAATTTCCGGTGGAGTACCGCTATATGGTCATATTTGAGTTCCAAGACACCGGGGAATGATTTCCTACAATTTTGACACAATATTGCTCCACTAGAGAGCGATTAGGAGCACCATATGGCATATGTGGAACAATACTCAAGAATGTAGTCTAAGTCACTATCAAGTGTCACAAGATACTTGATCCTACAAAAGGCACTAGTGACAAAGACTTAATCAATTTAAGCACATAGTTACCGAGATGACATTGGGTTTAGAGTATAGAGCGGAAGCAACTTTTCTTGGCTTGCCATTTGATCATTAGTCATTTCATTCAAACCAAGCTTCCAATGCATCTCGTGATACCTACAATCTAATCAAGCATGCTTTGGTACCCAATTCATGTTGGGTCCGACAATGTTAGTCCCAATATGCTTAGGGACCCAAATAGCTCTTGTGCCATTCTTTGGAGAACTAATCACCTTGGAAGCACAAGAGGCAATTGGAGTCTTTCCAAGCTTTACATGATTGGAATGGACAAGGTCGGGTCTAGGAGTTTTACCATTAGGACAATCGTTACCAAGATGTCCTTTTTCCCGACATGTGTAGCATGTACAACATGTGATGCATATGACATATATTCCATACAAGAATAGAAAAAGAAGCACATGTGCTGTCTCAGGCCAAACCGGTCAGACCGGTTT
>OAMR01000717.1:493732-517587 GCA_900205405.1 Echinochloa crus-galli | reverse complement strand
GTCTGGGCCAAAAGTTGCATGTGTCTGGGTCAAACCGGTCAGACCGGTTTGGCAAACCGGTCAGACCGGTTTTGCCAGAAGTTGCCTCTTAGCGGAAATTTTTGGTGTTGACCCCAATTTACGGCAAATGCGACGGAAATATCCGGTGGTTGGGCGGAAATTTCCGGTGTTGCACAGCCAAACACTTGCATTTGAGTTTCTTGCATCGGAGATTGGTTTCCTACAATTTTGACATAATATTGCTCCACTAGAGAGCGATTAGGAGCACCATATTGCATATGTGGAACAATACTCAAGAATGTAGTCTAAGTCACTATCAAGTGTCACAAGATACTTGATCCTACAAAAGGCACTAGTGACAAAGACTTAATCAATTTAAGCACATAGTTACCGAGATGACATTGGGTTTAGAGTATAGAGCGGAAGCAACTTTTCTTGGCTTGCCATTTGATCATGAGTCATTTCATTTAAGCCGAGCGTGATCTTGGTCTTCTTCATAATAGCTGTGGCATAGAAATCCTGCTGAAAAAGTGTCCAAAATCTATAGTCAGTGGCTGTCCTATCCACACCAAGTGGACTAGTCCTCCTCAACCTCCTGACAACATCTGTCATCCCACTAGCAAGATAATCTGTCACTCTTCTGCTAGCAGGGCCAGTGGGTCGGCAAATCTCAAGTACGAGTGGAGCATTTGCCTCTTCTGACACATCATCACCTCCTCCCTCATCATCATCATCTGTTGCCATCTCCTCCTCCTCATCATCATCATCATCAACATGAGGCTCCACCCTATACTGCTCATCCTCAACATCATCACTCGAAGTGGAGTTGCCCACTTCATCCACTTCTTCTATCTCTTGCTCAGCTGCTCTCTTGGGCCTCCTAGGCCTCAAATTTCTGCCACTCGCTGCCTGAGAGCTGCTGCCCATAGAAGGGTCGTGACGTTCCTTTTTGATCCGATCGGCATGAGGTCCCTTAGGCATCTTCTCTGTCCGTCCTGGGTTCACAAGAGATTGAATACATGGAATAAATACCCAAGAAAAAGATTGATAAAGATTTGATCAACATGCGAGCATCCAACAAGTTTTGGGTCAGCTCAGAGCCAAACCGGTCAAACCGGTTTTGCCTGCGCTGAGCCAAAACAAGTTGACGACCAATCTAGACAGAGCATGATCAAGGAATTGATATGATATTGATAAAAATGATATCCCTAGTCCATATGTGAGCCAACACGGTGCAAAACAGGGACTTGGGCTCCTCAACATCATCACTCGAAGTGGTGTTCTCCACTTCATCCACTTCCTCAATCTCCTGCTCAGCTGCCCTCTTTGGCCTTCTAGGCCTCAAATTTCTTCCGCTGGCTGCTTGCGAGCTGCTGCCAATAGAAGGGTCATGACGGCCCTTTTTGATCCGATCGGCAAGAGGTCCCTTAGGCATCTTGTACTGTCCTTCCTTGAGACCCAAGAACTCAACGGGGAAAAGGATTTTCTGATCAAAGATTGATGGGGAACCAATCTAGCAGCCTTGGGGCACTCCAAATCCGAAGAGAAATCAACTTTTCCTTGGTTGAATCTTCAAATCGCCATTGGGGGCGCCTTCCACAGTGAGAGCTTGAGGAGAGAGATGGGAGACGTGGTGAATGGATGAGAAGGAGAGAGGGAATCAAGGGATGGCAGTAAATCGTGTGGACCCGCTGACTGGGCCAAACCGGTCAGACCGGTTTGGGAAACCGGTCACACCGGTTTCCCCCAGTCAGCAGGGAAAAGCCACAATGATGATCTTGTCCTCCAAAGCTTGTTTACTTGTCTTGAGATTTTATATGATGATCATGGTGTCCAAAATCTCAAGATTGTCCATAGATCAAGAGAGATTTCCATTTAAAATCCATTTTCTTTCGTTTCTTCCGAAAGATATGGGAGAAGATAGATAGATGAAGATATTATGGACTTGATAAAATCTCACTATTTGTGACTAGCCATCAATCAAGCAAGGTTAACTATAGTCACAAATAGATCGACAAAGGTCAAAAGACCAAAATCCAAATATTTTCAAAAACGCTTACAACCTGTCATGCTAGTTGAGTTTTCCAAAAACTTAACCTATGTCACATAAGCACATGAACTTATATTGGATTAAAGACCAATTTTAGCATATTTGGCTCACATCTCACAACTTTGGACACAAAGTTAATAGTTCATAAGATGTCAAACAAATATCTAAATAGGTACGCAAGAATGATACACAATATAAATGCATGCACATGCACACACTAGCATAATAGAGCCTAGATGCACAAGGTAAAAACTAGTTCATCGAAAACATACCTTAGCCTCTAGTTGCCCATGATGTGCAATATAATCAATATTAATCCACATACTTTCCCTCATAATGATAAGAATTTGACAAGAGAGAGAAAACATTAATTTGCACAACATTAATTTCACAATGAATGACCATTGAATGTGGATAGAAAATAGGTCATAAATTATGAAGTCTCATAATATAGACCAAATTCCCTTTTATTTAGTGCACATATGACGAGGTGGATGAAATAAGCTCAGATGCACTAATTCAACACTTATAAATACTTGATCCTTCAAAAGGCACTCGTGACTTTGACTTAAACAAGTTAAGCACATAGTTACCGAGATGACATTGGGTTTATTGAACAATATGAATAATTCAAGGAATTTAAGCTATATTATGGTGAGTTGTCAAGCCATAAATTAAGAGATGCAATCCAAGAAATGTAGTGATACATTTTTACCGTCTTGGATCAAAGATTGGTCTTGACAACTTGAGTTGAGAGATTTAATCTCTCACAATTGAGACTACAAGTTCACTAAAAGAAACGTTAGTCTCAAGGACACGAATGTTGAAATAATCTCCCCCTAAATACGTGCATCATGAGTGGATGACATGTAACATGCACATGGTCTTGTGAAGGACTTGGAGAATTAGGTCAACATTCGGTCAACGGCACAAATTAAATTTGCTCAATTAGAAATGTGCCAAGAAAACTTACTATCACATAGATGTGAGTTGATGTACATATGCCAAAAGTGAGAAGTTTATGAAATAAATTACTTGCGTCTCCATTTCTCTTGATTGTGATGAGACCTAGATGACAATTTCCGTCAAATGCGACGGAAATATCCGGTAGTTTGGCGGAAATATCCGGTGTTGCACAGCCAAACACTTGCATTTGAGTTTCTTGCATCGGAGATTGGTTTCCTACAATTTTGACACAATATTGCTCCACTAGAGAGCGATTAGGAGCACCATATGGCATATGTGGAACAATACTCAAGAATGTAGTCTAAGTCACTATCAAGTGTCACAAGATACTTGATCCTACAAAAGGCACTAGTGACAAAGACTTAATCAATTTAAGCACATAGTTACCGAGATGACATTGGGTTTAGAGTATAGAGCGGAAGCAACTTTTCTTGGCTTGCCATTTGATCATTAGTCATTTCATTCAAACCAAGCTTCCAATGCATCTCGTGATCCCTACAATCTCATCAAGCATGCTTTGGTACCCAACTCATGTTGGGTCCGACAATGTTAGTCCCAATATGCTTAGGGACCCAAATAGCTCTTGTGCCATTCTTTGGAGAACTAGTCACCTTGGAAGCACAAGAGGCAATTGGGGTCTTTCCAAGCTTTACATGATTGGAATGGACTCGATCGGGTTTAGGGATTTTACCATTCGGACAATCTTTACCTAGATGTCCTTTTTCCCAACATGAGAAGCATGTCTTGTGCTTGATGTTTGTTGCCTTCTTCTCGGGTTCCTTGTTTGCCAATTCTCCATTGAATCTTGCTTGTGCCTTGAGAAAGCCTTTATTGAGCTTGATGTGGGGCTTCTCGGTCAACACCGGAATAAGGTGCGACCCCACCTTGCTTGGACACGAAGCAATTTGATGCCCTCTTTCAAGGCATCCGAAGCATCTCCTTTTCTTCATGAGATGTGTATAAGAGACAGGAGTTGGCTTGCCTTCATTCTTGATGTGAGCCAAATTTTCACTTTTTCTTTGATCTTGGCTTGTGTTGGATTAGACCTGATTTATGCAACGGTTTTGCACGGTTGATCCCTTCTCAAGCTTCTTCACCATGTTATCACGGTTATCTTGAGAAGGTTGTACATTGCTCTTGTTTTCTAGTGTTGTCAAGTTCTTTGTGAGTCTTTCCACCTCTTGCTTGAGTTCTTCATTTTCCTTGGCAATGAGGTCGTCACAAGACTCTACACACACTTCATCATACCAAGATTGTTTTGCTTGAGAGCAACATGGGTTAGCACATGATAAATTATATTGAATTTGAGAGCATGTGCATACGTGAGGTTGGGGCTCAAATAATTTTATCGATGTTACCACAACCTCGTGAGAAACCTCTAGCTTCACATGAGATTCTACGAGCTTGTCATGAGAACACTTAAGTTCGTCATGCTTTGCTTGTAGCATCTCAAGCTCACTAGTCACCATACCAAGTTTTTGCTTGAGAACTTGGTTTTCTTTCTCCACGGAGGCTACACATGAGATAGAGTCAATAGCACAAGCATAATCATCAACCACAGCCTCGTTTGGGGAGAGCTTGCTGGTGCTTGAGATGGCTCTAGGCGTGCAAGGAAGGCAAGGGAACCAGCAGCCCTCAAAGGAGAGGGCCAAGGGGTATAAATACCCCAAACTCCCAAACTAGCCGTTATAGCCGTTGGAAACCGGTCAGACCGGTTTCCCAAACCGGTCAGACCGGTTTGGGGTCAGGAACTCAACTCAGTACTACCAGCTGCAACCTTTCTACCCAAACCGGTCAGACCGGTTTGTGAAACCGGTCGGACCGGTTTCTGCAGAGAGGGTGCAGCTGAGCATTATTGCCCTTGTTGCACCTCGGTGGTGGTCACATGAGGTTTGGTGCTTGGATTTGCTGATGTAGAACACTCCTCATAAGACCTAGCTTTTGTATCCACTTGCTTGCCGCTTTTGATGTTGACACATAGTTTCTTAATTCGAGTCCACGCGAGATGGGCATCGAATAGAGTCGCTTGATCATCTAGGATAATTTCTTTAATTTCCTTACTTACAACATCAAACAAGAAGTACCTGATACCAATTAAAAGGACCTTGATGTCACCTAGAGGGGGGGGTGAATAGGTGAATCTGCAATTTACAAAACTTTTTCACACTGTCAAGTACCAAAACCGGTCAGACCGGTTTGGGGTCAGGAACTCAACACAGTACAAAACCGGTCAGACCGGTTTACCAAACCAGTCAGACCGGTTTCCTGCAGAAACACACAAATATGTATATGACCCCCTCTACGAGTTCTAGCACAAACCAAACTTGTTTTGCAGCTCCTGTAGGTGATTTCTAGCAGGTTCACAAAGTCCCTGCACACAAGTAGAGCACAACCAAGTAGATCGAAGCGGAAGCAAATATAAATGCTAGAATTGAACTTATGAGGCAAACCAATAAAGAGACACGATGATTTGTTTCCCGAAGTTCGGATTCACCAATGCCACAAAGGCCGTCACAAAGACAAGGTGAATCCTACTCTCCGTTGAGGGCCTACGAAAGGCGGGCTTATCCACTCCAAGCCACTTTCCTCGGTTCCACTAGCTTGTGGCCCTTTTCCACGAAGGAGGCAAGGCCGGCCTATACAAACGATCCGCGGCTTACCACAAACACGGTAGCTCACCGGCGACGCCTAGCCGTCTAGGAGGCTTCACCTCCAAGAGTAACAAATGCTTCAAAGGTTGCTAGACTTCACCGCAAGTGCTCAAGCTATGGATTCACTCTTTGCTGTTGCAATTAGCTCTAGCAAGCTTTCTCTAGCTCACTCACAAGATCTCTCTCAACCCAAATCCAAAGATATTGATAGAATCAATCAACTCTCACAAAGAGAGGTTTGGGGAGAGCTTGCTGGTGCTTGGGAAGGCTCTAGGCGTGCAAGGAAGGCAAGGGAACCAGCAGCCCTCAAAGGAGAGGGCCAAGGGGTATAAATACCCCAAACTCCCAAACTAGCCGTTATAGCCGTTGGAAACCGGTCAGACCGGTTTCCCAAACCGGTCAGACCGGTTTGGGTCCTGACAGCACACTAACCCCAAACACTACACTCTCAAGGCTATCTCACAAGGGTTGATCTATTGAGCACTTTGGTGTTATCCCACAACTAAATGTTGCATCCCTCTTGATAGTACGGCATTCCTATACTCAAGAAATTAAATAGCAAATAAATCTTCCTCTTGAGCTTCTAAGTCTTCAACGATGCCATACATGATTATTCTCATCATTGAGGGCTTCAACATTCTTTTCTTGCTTGAGCAAATCCAATCTTGAGCTAGGCTTAGAATTTCCAAGTGTATGGACCAATTCATAAGCCATTCCAATATATGATCAATAAAGAATTAGACGCATTGCATAGCTTCACTCGTAAGGCTTGATTAGTGCATAGAGATTAAACCATGATGCTAGTCTTCACCCTAGCAAAGTCCCTCGGCTACAAGACCAACTTGCCCTTCTCTTTGCTTGGTACCTGGACACTCCCATCTAGCTTAACTCTTTCACCATATCTAGCCACTTGAGATCCACTTTGTATTGCATCATCATTAAATCCACATCGAAATCCATTGCTTTGCTTAATCTTGAAATATCTTCAATATTATCTTGTATGTGGTCTTTGGTAAATAACTTGTCCATGAGCTTCCATGTACTTGAGACCACTTTGACACCATGTGTAATGTGTTTTCTTGTCTGCATCTACATAGCTTGCATATAGAGTCTACCTGTCCGCCTCTCCTGTTTATTTTGTCAGCTATCTGCAATCGTTGTTGTAGGAGTAGCCACATGAAAAACCGACATTTATTCTCCATCTTTGCCTTCCAAATTAGCTCCCATTTCCCATCAGCAATAGCCCCTATGAATTGGAAGTTATATGCAGATGCTGCAGAGTAGAGTCCATCTGCGGATGGTTGCCAGAAATTGTATCTTCAAGTTCATCATGTAGCGTAATGCTTTGGAGTTGTTCCCACAGGTGCACAAACTGTCGCAGCGCCGTTTCTGAAGCAATTCGCCTGAGACCCCTCATCCAGCTACTGTTTGTGAGAGCTTTCCGTACCGTCATGTTTTTTCGCCGTGCCAGCTTATAACATTCAGGAGCAGTATCCATAGGCGCTTTGCCGAACAACCAGCTATCCTTCCAGAAGCTCGCTTTTGCTCCATTGCCAATGGTGACAGCAGTACAAGCCCTGAAGAGGCATGCCTCCGTCTGGGTTGTTTTGATTTGCATTCCATGCCAAGGTTTTTCCGGAGCAGTCCATTGCAGCCAAGGCCAACGCATGCGTAGGGCTCTGTTGAAACACTCCAGATCCTTGACCCCCAACCCTCCCAACTTCTTGGATCTGTTTACCCGGCGCCAATTTACCTGACAGTGACCACGCCTTGCATCGGCGCTACCTTTCCATAGAAAATTCCTACGAATTCTATCAATTCTTTTGATAGCCCATTTAGACAGTGGAAAGCTCGTCATGTAGTATACTGGAATGGAGGAGAGCACTGAGTTGACCATCGTGAGTCTGCCCGCTTTAGTGAGCAGTCGTCCTTTCCACCCTGATAAGCGCGATCCTATCTTGTCCACAAGCTTTTGTTCATCCACCCGATGCGTCCTCCCAACATGTAGAGGCAGACCAAGGTATTGGCAAGGAAACTGCCCTATCCGCCCTTGAAAAGCTTCATTAATCGGCGTCATATCCATGTTAGAGCAGCTAATATGGTAAAGTTCAGATTTCTGAATATTTGTATGCAGTCCTGTGGCATCTCCAAAGACCTTCAGGATTGTTTTGACATTTGCTATATCGGGGAGAGTTGGTCTGATCAGCAGAGCAGCGTCATCTGCATACAAGCTTGTCCTCAGCCGGATTGAGTCGGTGCCAATGGGGTTTAGTAATCCTATTTGTGTTGCTCGGTCCAGTAGAGCCTGTAGGGGATCCATGGCCAAAATGAACAGCATAGGTGACAAAGGGTCACCCTGCCGGAGGCCTCGGCGATGCCTGATCGGCCTCCCGGGGATACCATTAAGTAGGATTCTTGAGGAGCTTGATGCCCATAAAATTGATAACAGGTCCCGCCATCGTTGGCCAAATCCTTTTCTCTGCAGTACCTCTAGCAAATACTCCCAGCGGACACTGTCGAAGGCCTTGGCCACATCCAACTTCAAGAAAAGCATTGGTGTCTTGGATCTGTGGAAATGTTTTACTGCTCCCTGCACATATTGGAAGTTGTCGTGGATGCTACGTCCTTTTATAAAAGCAGACTGACTTGGAGAGATTATCTCGTTTAGTTGGGGGGCTAATCGATTGGCTAGCACTTTTGCGACAATTTTTGCCACACTATGCATCAAACTAATTGGTCTGAAATCAGCTGGCGATGCCGAGCTCTCCTTCTTCGGCAGAAGGACCACATTTGCTGAATTCATTAAGCTCCACACATTGGCACGCAGACTATAAAGTTGGTGTAAGGCTTGCATCATATCACTCTTGATGATCATCCAGGCTTTTTTGTAAAACATCCCCGTATATCCATCTGGCCCAGGGGCTTTTTCCGATGGAGCTTGGAAAATGGCAGTCCTGACCTCCTCCTCGTCGAACTGTCGCTCCAGGTGGTGGAGGTTATGTTGTTGAATGTTAAGCTGGTCCCAATTCAGAAAGGTATCTCTACCGCTGCTCGCCCCAAACAGTGCCTTATAGTGGTCATGTAACAGCCCTGCCTTGCCTGTATGGTCAGTGATTTCCTGATTGCCCTTCAGCAAGGATGGTATGAAATTTTTCCTTCTTCTCCCATTGCCTCTCAACTGGAAGAACCGTGTGTTTGCATCCGCTAGCTTGATCCATGTCAGTCTGGATCGCTGCCTCAGCTTGATCCGGCGTAGCGAGGTAAACCCAAGAATTCTTGCTTTTGCCTTTTTGCGTAGTGCGACCTCTGCCTGTGATAATTGTCGGTTCTCCTGGGCGCGATCTAACATCAGCACGACTTCACTGGCCACTTCTGCCTGCAGTTTCAAGGGTTGCACTATCTGTTTGCTCCACTTTCGCAGTGCTTTAGCCAACCTAGCCAATTTAATGTGTAGCAATCTCAGCTTGTCCTGTGAGAAACAAGGTCTCTCCCAGCTTGCTTTTACAGTGTCTAGGAACCCCGGCAATGCGGTCCAATATGATTCAAATCTGAATGTTTGTCGCTTGCTGTTGGTCGGGAGGTGAGCAATCAGCAGTGGACAGTGGTCAGACACTGAGGTTGAGAGTGCCTGCATGTAGCATGTAGGATACTTGGCTTCCCATTCCTTTGTGGTGAAAATGTGGTCAATTTTTGTGAAGGTTGGATCAGCAGTCTCACTGGACCATGTGAATCTCCTGCCATTTAAATGCAGTTCCTTGAGTTCCAAATTATCCAGTACCCTTTTGAAACCATTGATAAGCCGGAAATTAACTCTGCCATTGCTTTTGTGAGCTGCACAATATATTAGATTGAAATCTCCCATAATTGCCCAAGCAGGCTGCATCAGAGGTTTCAAGGCCGTCAGCTCGTCCATAAAACATCTCTTCTCCTGGTCATCTTGTGGACCATATACTCCAGTCATACTCCAGGTGCTCCCATCCTCCCTACACTTGATGGTGGCCGAGACAGAGAAGGAGCCCACAGAGACATCCTGCAGCAAGAAATGGTTTGTCGAGCAGGCAATCAGCACCCCACCACATGTCCCATTGGCTGGGAGAAAAGCGTATCCACCAACAAATTGGTGCCCGAGGATGTCCACAATGGCTCTGTCATCAATTTGCTGCAATTTGGTTTCCTGTAAGCATGCTATCTGAACATTGTGATCCTTTATCAGGTCACGAACCACCTGCCTCCTACCCTGCCCATTTAGCCCTCTCACATTCCAGTTCAGGACAATGCAGCTTGTTTCATTCATTGATGAGGGTCGTACAACATGTTGATAGCAGCCTACAAGCCATACCACCCAACAAACTGCAATTTAATCCTAACGCGATCTTCCAGCTAGACCCCGAACTGAGTGAGACATGAACATGGCATCCATGCCTCAACACCACCCTTCCCATCCTCCTACTAAGCTTCCACCCAACCACATCACGCTTATTCTTGGAATAAAAAGACATTGGATAACTAAGGTACACAGCAGTACACAGCCAGCCTAGATCATGCATTCATGCAGCATCATCCATGACCATTAGCTTCGGGGCTCCGTCGTCCAGCAGTGCATCCAGCGCTGCCACTGCTGAAGACGGTGTCGGACCGGTGAACAACTCCATGAGACGTTTCTTGTGCTCTTCAGTTGGCGATTGGGAGAGATTGAGGATGTCCAGTTTCTTCATCAGCACCACCTGGGCTCTGGTCACTGAGTTGAGCTTGCTTGTTGCCTTGTTGGAAAGGCGGAGGCTGCGCCGTGGCTTGTCTGCTTCAGCAGTCTCCATCACCTCCGGCGGTGGTTGCTCCATCAGGGGCGGCGGCGGATGCACCAGGAGCTCCTGGAGGAAGGCCGCCATGCCCACCTGCTCTTCATCGGGCAGCTGTGGAAGCAGTGGGTGCGGAAGGGCTTCCACCACCGGGTGCTCCACATCCTGCTCTTCTGCGCGAGGTGGTAGAGGTGGTGGGGGTGGCTCGTTGGCCTCTTGATCTGCAACATTGTGTTCTTCAGCGGCCGGCTCGTTGACCACCTCCTCCAGCACGAAGGAGATAAGATCCGTCTGGGCCTCCATAGGCGGTGAAGCTGGTGGGCTGATCAGCAGGCCTTCAGGGACAGCGCGCCTTTCATCATCCGCATCCAAGGTTAGGCTACACAAATCATGGTTTATGGAGCCCATGGGTAGCTTCCCCTTGCGCATGCGCTCTGCGGCCCACCCATCGGCTGGCCCGCTGAGAAGATCGAGCGGCCCAGTCACGTTGCCGGTACGTGGTGATGCGGCCCAGATGCTGTTTGGGTCATAGAAAGGTGAGGCCGGCGCTTGGCTCGCCTGCCTCCCCTCCGTGCTCGTCGCGGTCCCTCGCACCCGCCTTCGATGTTCAAATCCTGCAACGCCGCGCCAAGCAGGTCGGCGTCATCCTTGGCAGTGGGACCGTCCTCTGATCCTGTCTGTGCTCCTTTTGGCAGCATTACCGGAACCGGTATTGGTGCCAAAGGAAGACAGGGGCTTGTCGGCTGTCCTGGGCGGCTGGACAACAGGCTCGCCCCGTCCTCGTCCCGCGGTGCCGCTGAGTTGCCGGGGCGCGTCATCGTCGGCGCGACACCATGGGCAACGCTCCCCGCCGGCACGCCAACGAACGGCGGGCGACGAGACGATGAAGCCGTATCCTCCTCACTGCCGCTGCCCGCCCCACCGGGTGGCGAACGGTCCCGCTTGCGATACTGTGGCGCCGTAGCAGGGAGGAAAGCCCGGCGTGGAGGTGGAACTTCGTCGTCGCGAACGCCCAGAGTCCAATCCCGAACAAAGGATCTTGGCCATGTGGTGCTCGGGGGGGGAAGCCGGGGACCTGTAATCAATCACCTCATCCAGATGGATCAGAACGTTGTACATCAGTGTTCTCACCGGACTACGACGTGGACGGCGCTGCAGCAGGCGGCCGTTGCGGTCGTAGTGCCAGTATGTCTCCCGGCAGCCTGGCGGCGCCTCCAGGCACAGCACCCCAGCCGTGGCAAAGGCGTCCGGATCCACGGTCCAGACCCAGAGACAGCAGCACGCCGTATCAAACGGCCGGCGACGAAAGTTGTCGAGCCGTTCGAGGATGGTCCCCGGCGGCAGCAGCTTGGCGACGGTGCTGTACTGGCGCGCGTGCATTGGCACCCCTTCAATGCAGAGACGCACCTTGTAGTTGACGTCGTCTTCAGGCCTGCTCGCCTCGGCGTGCGACAGCGGCGTCCAAAGACGAGGCAGGAGGCGAGTGGCTCCGATCTTGACGCCTTCCCTGATGTGCAACGCCTGGTCGTGCATCCCCTCGAGCTGGAACTCGAGGATGTACCCCTCCGGCGGGTACATGGAGACGGTGATGAGATGCGGCGGGAGCTCCAGCGCATGAGCGAAAGCCCTCGCCACCTGGCCACAGGTGGGGCGGGTTTCCTCGCCGACCGCCACAGCAATCAAGGCGGAGTGCATCAAAGAATCCTCGGTTGCCACCATCTCCCGTGTATACGGCGCGCACGCGATAGCCAACCTGGGGCGAACGCGAGGCTCCCCAGAGGAGGCCATCACCGGCAGGTGATGCACGGCGTGTTGCAAGGCGGGGTAGTCAGTTGTTGTGAGCAGTGGCGGCGACGGTGGTGGCGGAGGGGCCGGTGGAGACTGATGGGGTTGTTTGGCTTTGCATTGGCGTGCGCGATGCCCGGACTGCAGGCAGAGGAGGCATTTGAGAGGGTCACGGCAATGGCGGGCTTGGTGGTCGGAGGCGAGGCATCGAAAACACCTTCCCGCAGCTCGCTCACGCAGCAACTGGGCGAGATTGGGAGAAGATTCGGTGGCTGGATGAAGAGGACCGAGGCGCTGGTGTACCGGTAGGCGCGAGCTCGAAGGATTTGGGAAGGAGAGGCGGGCATGTATAGCGTGGCGCGGTGGCGGTCGCCTCCCCCTACGGTGGCGCTTGCTCGTGACCTCCACCCACTCCTCGCTGCCAGCGGCGCCAGGCCGCTGCGCCGGAGCGGCAGGCGGTCTGGGCTGGTTTGAGAGCCGGCCATGGGCGCTGCCTCTGTCCGGACGGAGAAAGGGTGGCTCGGAGGTAAGCCGATTTGGGATGACGAGCAGGGAGCGCAGTCTTGGCCTTACTTGTGTAGTCGCGCCGCCCGTTGGTCCTCTGCCCGGCGTGCTCAGCGAGACCGAGGCATTGCCCTTCGCCGCCCCGCCATCAGAGGAGCACCCACCAGATGCAGCCGCTGGACGGGGAGGAATCTTTCCTTCTTGGGGGCTCTTCACGGGTGCCGACTCGCCTGGTCTGGTCGAGGAGAGGAGAGCTTCCTTGAAGGTCTTCGTCGGGCTGTCCTGTAGCTCTTGGCGGCTGGCGTCCCCCCTGACGCATCCGAGATCCCCACCTGCGGGATCTGGGCTAGGGGAGAAGGAGTAGTCGACGCTGTCAAGCATGGCGGATTCCGGGGTCGCAGGGGATTGTGGTGTCGTGGTAGGTGTTGGGCTGGTGGAGGGTTGTGGAGTACGAGGCGGTCTCCGGCTGCCGGATTGGCTCGCTGGCGGTGGGGAGGCTGGGTGGGAGAGGGAGGCCTCCATGGGCTGTTCCCAATGTGCTATAGACAACATATCTCGCCCGAGGAACTGCTGTGCTTCTTGTGATGCATCACTAATGCGCTTACTGGAACTCTTCGTGTTGAAATTCATTTGCATCCAAATAAAAGTCGTTACAGTTAAGAATATACTAATAGCTAGAGAGGGATCCTTCGCCAACGAGGCACCACACGAGAGAAGACAAGACACCATCGGCAGGGCCATGCATTGGGAGCGAGCAGTGCTGGACTGCTGGTGGTAACAATCAGACCTGCGTGTTGTGTGTGCCATTGCGAGCGAGCAGTGTTGTGTCTGATCGACCCGGAGCCGGGGCAGCGAAAACCGACGAGACTCACTAAAACACTCATGCATAAATCGTGAAACAAACCCTGCAGGATCCCTGAATGCACTACCCACTACGTACTACTCATGGTCCATGAATGTGCATCAACAGTTGTTGGATGACTAGCAGCAATGGATGCATGCTTAGAATCCAGAGAAATACCAAAGAGTCAAAGACCATCATATATTCATATCATCTTCATATATATCTCCCTATCCCATAGGCTTTGATGACATTCAACAAGAGGTGGAGCAACTCGCAACTCTGTGTCGACGCCTCATGGGAGCTTATGGACCATAGACTCTGAAGTATCGGAGGGAACCAAAATACCATATGGCTTACCATATGGCTTCTATCTCCTGCAAGAAGCTGGATCATAGAGTCTGAAGTATCGGAGGGAACCAAAATACCATATGGCTTCTATCTCCTGCAAGAAGCTCCCAGCAGCTGTGCTGTGCTCGATTCCTTGGCGATTCAAGTTGAGCCCTAGAGACGGAGAGGGCGCGTCCAGATGCTCAACTTCATGGGGGTAGCTAATGTTCACTATCGCCTTCCTGCTGTTACGTGTTATCTACACCATGGCAGCATTGCTTTTCCCCGAATCCACGACCGAGCGCATTGACAAGCCCTACCACGTAAGATCTAGCGCTGCCACTTGCTCCGCTGGGAAACTGACAAGTGGTATGGAACATCATGTGCTAGCTGCAATGCAACGGCGATCGTCATCAACAACCTCAAGACTCAGAACACATGCCTTATCATGATGCTGGGTCACGTTTGTTTGAGCGGAAATTTTTAGGTTTTTGGATGAAAAGCTGTCTTTCTGACTTTTAGCTTTTTTGCTAATGAATTTTTTGCTACTAGATTTTGCAATAAATTTTTATTTTCTCAGTATACCAAAAGTTAGAAAAGTCTCCTCTCAGTGATTTATCTGGATTCTGAGTTCTTGATTTGGCGCAGGTATTTGTATTTTTCTAGATTTATTTTAAAGTTTGATGGCGTTATTCTTTTCAGTGGTACGGCGGCTTATGTCCGGTTATGTTTAAGTCTCCCAGCTGCTCAGAGGGGTATTATATATGTGTGTAACCATATGCATCTGTGTTTCAAAAAAAATATATAGTGACTTACATTAATACAAAGGTAGCAATGTTATATATTTAAAAAGAAATAATATAATAATACGGTGCAATATGTGTTTTGTATGTCTGAGACGAGACGCATATCTTTAGGAGCGCATATACAGAAAATGTCGTTTTTGTCTACTGTAAACAAGGTCTGCAGTACGTTAAAGTTAGACTGTTAGAGTATACTGTATGTCTAAAATGATCTTCGAATGGCATGTGGTCATGTGGAGCGAGACAAGGAGTTGTAGTCAAAGTAAGTTAAACAGCCAAAGCAGAACTCTGAGCACACATATACCTGTTGTCTGCATACGTACAGCAAGCTCAGCTCGTAGCTTTGTGTTGCTGGCTTTGCTCGTTGCTGATGATGGTTAAATAGTCATCGTCTCGTCTGTAGACATCAACAGCATCTCTTGCCGGCGAGTTCACGTACAGATAGATTCCAAGCGCGGACTGACGGGGGAATTGGAACGGCGGCGTGACTCGCTCGATCACTGCAAGGACTGCAGCTTCTTCAAACAAGAGACTGTTGCATACTCCCATGCATGCCATTCATTCAAAATGTTACAAGAGATGGAGCAACCGATATTTCTCTTTTATGTATAGCCCCTAGAAGCACTGGAGTCCAAATCTTCATCTTCAGGATTCAGTCCCTCCTATATCTGTGCCTGCCTGCAACGCGTCAGGGACAGTTCAAACCTCTGAAACTCAGAACGCAGGGCTGGTATATGCAATGCAACTGAGGTTTTCATTTTCCATGTTCCTTTTCAACAAAAATGCTGCATGGATTTCTTTCAGTGCCTGCCTGCAACGCGTCAGGGACAGTTCAAACCTCTGAAACTCAGAATGCTGGGCTGGTATATGCAATGCGACTGAAGTTTTCATTTTCCATGTTCCTTTTCAACAAAAATGCCGCATGGATTTCTTTCATATAAAAGAATGTTGCATGGAGTTGGACCTCGATCAATGATCCACTGATTCTAAGAAAGTCAGGATAAAAAAATAGAATTGCCTAGCGCGTGTGTCATGCGCCTGCAAGTCAGAGATCCTGGTGGGCCATGGACTGTTTTTTTCATCAAACTTTGGTCGCTGCGTGTGCATTCCGCACACAAGACCACCAGCACACGAGGACCTTCTTCTTCCTCGTGCTCTGGGTGTGCCGTCATGAGAGGCACATCACTCTCTCGTTGGGCTCCACATTTGGGTGCATTCCTGATAGTTTGGCTCCACAGTATGGGACTAACTAACAAAGCCAAAACTATGCATTCGTTGGCCACCCCATTCCTGCCGTGGACACAATCAGCCCACAGCCCGTTTCGCTGTCGTCGATATAGATTTTTTTTTATCAGTAACTAGTATTTCATTCGTAGCCCACAGCCCATTTCGCTGAGGCCGGACAGCCTGTAGCACGCCATCGATTACTGTTTTCATTTTATTACTTTTGATCCAAACGCAAGCTATTCTTGCTCAGCTAGACGAGGCCAGTAAGAAAACCAAAGAGACCCTATATATATCTACGTATTCTTAAAAAGATACTCTATTTATCTGTTTAATTAGGCACGATTTGATTTGATATGACTTTCTAAGTGACACTTTGACCATTCATTTATTTTATATCATTTTATTTATAATTATAAATGTACGATCATAGTAGAGTAGTTTTGATTACTCTAACCATTCCAAGTTTTTACTGTAAAAATTAAAATATATTGATTAAATTATTAGTAGAAGATTGTAAAGTTTGAATCCTGATATATGTATGCACCGGCCTTATCCATAAAAGAGAACGGATGGATAGTATATATCCTGTCTCTTATACATGATGTGTCACATTATATATATATATATATATATATATATATATGGTGATGCGGCCCAGATGCTTTTAACTCTGCATTCACATAGCAGCATGTAAATTAATTTCATGACATTGGTGTGCATGCCCGTTCCCTCATCTCATCTCATAAAGTTTTTTTTTTGCGAAAGATTTATGTTAGTTTTTTAGGAGAATTGGATCCATGCATGTTTAATTTGTTAACAAAAAGGCTCTCGTCGATTAGAGATTACCAGGCGACGTAGACACGCAGTTATCCAACTGATGCTGAGCAACTAGGAGTCAGAGATATAAACCTCTGCAAGCATCGATCCAGATTTATTTGCCTGTCAGTACGTAATAATCTGCCGTACCAGGACCGCCAAACGTCGTCGTCTCCATCGATCAGGATGTCCGGTACATACGGTGATTCTCCACTCCATGGATGGACCAAAGCAAAGCAATGGAAGCATGCGTGATGCGTACTCTTGCATGTCCTCTTCTTCGTAACGAAAATAACCATGATATTGAAAATGGCGGTGCCTGCGAGAGTTAATTTTTTTGTGAATCCAAACCGGCCAGGAGAAAAAGAAAATCTTCTGCGCACATACATACGCATCACCACTCCTTTTCAAAATTTGGAGATTTTAAAATAATGACTGGACACATATAATTCGAGCTAACGGTCGATATATATAGATATTATATTAAGAGTCTAGCTTCCAATAACAAATGGAAGCCCCAGCCAACCGGTAGACCACCTGGTCGGACCGAACCAGCAATGTAGGTCCGCCCCACGCCCCCCCATCCCCGTCGCCGTCATCCACGTAGGCCCCAACAACTAATATTATTGAATCCCCTACCCGCCATCTTTCAAATCATTTCAAATCTTTCTTTCTCTCTCCTCTCCCTCACCCACGCCGGCGATGGCACGGCTGGGACAGCTCGGAGCGGCCGGCACCAGCGGCGTCGGAGCGGCCAGCATGGTGGCGACGCCGGTGCCCAGATCCCGCCGTCGGCTAGCATGGTGGTGCGGTCCGCGAGAAGCTGTGGCAGCAGCCGGCGACGGCGACGGCATCGGCGTCGGGGGCGGCTGTTGGGCTCCCGCTCCTGCGTCCGGCGCGGCTGCATCATACGAGGGCGAGCGGAGGTGGCCGCGGCCCTGTCCCCTTCCTCGTTCGCTCCATGCTCGCCCTCCTCCCCGACCTCATCTCCGGCCTGCATGCTCCCGTCCTCTCCGTGCTGCCGATGCGGGGCGCCAACCACATCAACCCGTCGTCCCGACGCTCGCGGACGAGCTCCTTGACGCCTCGTCGGCGCAGGCATTGGTGGCGGCGGCAAGCGCAACCTCATCACCTGCGCGCTCTTCTGCCACCGTTGGCGCCGCCTGGAACGTGCCTCCCGCCGCTCTGTGAGTCTCGCATCGTCAGGGAGCGCGCCGACGAGGTGGAGATGCTGCGTCCGATCCCGCAGATGCGGAATTCCTGGTATGGGCCTTCTCCCCCTGTTCTCTTCTTTCTGGATCTACGAGCCTGCCCTGCATCCTCCTCCACCTACTAGATCTGGGCGACGGGTGAGGCCCGGCGGCCGTTGCCCCCGTTCCCTCCCCACGGTGGCGCAGCATGGCCTTCGCGCTCGCTACACGCACATTCTGTGCGATTCTCAGAAAGAAAAAAATCATCAACACCATTTAGCTCTACATCTATGCGATTCGAGCTGTTTTGTGATTCAAAAATTGATTTATTTTAATGCCATCCCTGTGTTCGTTTTGCAGATTTGGATCGAGGCTGGCCGGTGCTGAGGGAATTGGTGTCCGGAGCGACTCCCTACAACGTTGACGAGATGGCTTCGACCCTCCGGTCGCCGAGTTATCGCGAATTCCGGCAACAAATCGACAGTACGAGCTGCAGAAGCATGCTCGATCAAATTAATTACTGGTACTTTTCCTTTCTCGACGCTGCACTCATGTTATGCAATTCCTGTAATGAAAATGGTATGTATGAAGCTTTTTCCTAATTTTGAATTCATATGCCTTCTTTACATATTTCCTATGCAATTCCTGTTATGAAAATGGTATGTATGAAAATTGGGTGGTGCGTGTGCTGCGTTTGTTTTAGCATATATAAGTGTCTGTTTTAGCATAGATACTGGAGAACAAGCCGGACATTTCTGCGTGCTACCCTGATGAATTCTTGTTTCTATGATTTTACTAATGTTTATAAGATTGCTCTAACCAGTTTTGTTTAGCATATATATTGTCTGTTTTAGCATATATATTGTCTGTTTTAGCATAGATATTTATTGTAGATTGTCATGGAGCTTGTTTTAGCATATATATTGTCTGTTTTAGCATAGATACTTTGTGCTTCAAATATTCTTTCTTATTCCACATATTCGTGCTTTGATTCGATGCAAAATTTGAGTTCCTATGATTTTCTAGTATATTTCCTATGACATTTTTTTTGAAAACCATATGCATGAAGCTGGGTGGATGTTTCTATTACTTCACTGTATATTTTCTATGCTAGTTTTTGAACAGATAACGAGATTTAAAGAATGTTTGGTTAAAATTTGAGTTCCTATGCGTTCTTGCTATATTTCCTATACCAATTTAAAGAATAGTTATTGGAAGCCCCGGCCAACCAACCCATCAGCCCAGGGCGTCCAAGACACGTGCTCGCGGTCCCCGCTCGCGCCGAGCGTGCCATGCCAGCACCCCCAACCGAGCGTGCAAAAATCTCGTATAAACCAGTATTCGGAGTCCTCTATAGCTTGGCACGACCTGCATACTATTGGAATATAAGATACGAGCAAGTGCTGCATGCTCGGAATATATAGATATAATAAATACAAAACGCCCTTAGCTTTTCTTATCTGTTTCAAAGAAATGGCTCTTGGAGCATCCAGGGGTCGCTGCAGCTTAGCTGCTTGCTTATTAGCTGGCTTTGTCAGATAGCCCCAACAGCTCATCCAATGATTGACAATGTCAACGGTATTACTGTACATATTACACACATCTCTATGGTGTTTTAACTCTGCATTCACATAGCAGCATGTAAATTAATTTCATGACATTGGTGTGCATGCCCGTTCCCTCATCTCATCTCATAAAGTTTTTTTTTTGCGAAAGATTTATGTTAGTTTTTTAGGAGAATTGGATCCATGCATGTTTAATTTGTTAACAAAAAGGCTCTCGTCGATTAGAGATTACCAGGCGACGTAGACACGCAGTTATCCAACTGATGCTGAGCAACTAGGAGTCAGAGATATAAACCTCTGCAAGCATCGATCCAGATTTATTTGCCTGTCAGTACGTAATAATCTGCCGTACCAGGACCGCCAAACGTCGTCGTCTCCATCGATCAGGATGTCCGGTACATACGGTGATTCTCCACTCCATGGATGGACCAAAGCAAAGCAATGGAAGCATGCGTGATGCGTACTCTTGCATGTCCTCTTCTTCGTAACGAAAATAACCATGATATTGAAAATGGCGGTGCCTGCGAGAGTTAATTTTTTTGTGAATCCAAACCGGCCAGGAGAAAAAGAAAATCTTCTGCGCACATACATACGCATCACCACTCCTTTTCAAAATTTGGAGATTTTAAAATAATGACTGGACACATATAATTCGAGCTAACGGTCGATATATATAGATATTATATTAAGAGTCTAGCTTCCAATAACAAATGGAAGCCCCAGCCAACCGGTAGACCACCTGGTCGGACCGAACCAGCAATGTAGGTCCGCCCCACGCCCCCCCATCCCCGTCGCCGTCATCCACGTAGGCCCCAACAACTAATATTATTGAATCCCCTACCCGCCATCTTTCAAATCATTTCAAATCTTTCTTTCTCTCTCCTCTCCCTCACCCACGCCGGCGATGGCACGGCTGGGACAGCTCGGAGCGGCCGGCACCAGCGGCGTCGGAGCGGCCAGCATGGTGGCGACGCCGGTGCCCAGATCCCGCCGTCGGCTAGCAGTTAGAGCAATCATATAAACATTAGTAAAATCATAGAAACAAGAATTCATTAGGGGTAGCACGCAGAAATGTCCGGCTTAGTTCTCCAGTATCTATGCTAAAACAGACACTTATATATGCTAAAACAAACACAGCACACGCACCACCCAATTTCTATTCTAAAATCTAGCAATCCCATTCTCTCCATTTGCAAAGATTAGTTGTAGATATAGATGGAATGTAAACTTTAGCTATATTAGTATGCATGATTTCAGATTAGGAGTCATAGAAACCTGACTACATTCTATGATTTTTCCATCAAAATAAATGCCATAGAAACCTAGCACATATTCATACAAACATAGACAAATCCAACACATATTCATAAATAACAAGGCTTGATCCACATTTATTTCTGTTATGCAGCCAAACAAGCACAGTCAAGCACCAGCTCCGCAATGGATATGCACCAGCACCTTGGTGGAAATCGAAATAATGGAAAAAATCATAGAAAACAAGGTGCTTCGCATAGCCAACAGATTCTTCAGGGGAATTTCATCGAACAGCTTACCTGCACAGCCGGTCCTCCATGCAGAACAACAGCCCCCTCCGCTCCTGCAACTGAAATCCCTCCAAATCTGCAAAAAATTAGGAAACAAAAATGATTTCTTGCCTACCGAGCACCGCCTGCTCCAATCCGTTCGGACCATCCGTTCGAGTACACCTGATGCCAACAAACAATTGCCACAAGTTCAGTTCAGTTCAGTTTCGATAGCTGCAAACAAACACCTGATGACATGGTAGCCTTCATAGTTGCAACGCATCCAGCCTGGAGATCATACAACTCGATATGCAAGGAAAAAACAAATACGACCATCCGTGCATCCATGACACAAGCAAATTCGGTTCGCAAACCAGATTAATCAGATAGAAAAAATGATTTACCCTCTCACCAGCAGTGCTGCCAGGATTCAGGGTCGCAGCCATCTCGCCAGCTTGCAGGGAATCACTCTGGACACCAACTCCCTCAGCGCTAGCCAGACTGAAAATCTGCAAAAGGAATCACAAAACGGAAAATTCAAAACTAGAACTCTCCAATCGCATGGATGCAGATGTAACCAATCTCAAATCTCTACCTTTTGGTTTTAGCATCCGGACACTGCTCGAGCTCCACCGTGGATGGTCGTGCCACCGGAGCTATAGCATGTGACGACCACGACCTCTGTTGCATGAAGGAAGGAGCGAAGGGGCTGGACGCACCGTACTGCCGCCGTCGGGAAGGTGCACGAGGGACCCCCAGAACCCACCGCGAGTCGACGTGGAGATGAGGCGCGATGGCCGGAGTGCCGGAGTGGGCTCGCACTCGCCGCCGCAGCTGCCCAGCGGGATTGCGACAGCGCCGCCATGGAGTCCCTGTGGCCGCAAGGAGGAGCGACGCAGCTCTCAAAGCGCCGGGTGGTCGGATCGAGACACGCGAGGAGGAGTGCCGTCGTTGGATCCGACCGCGAGCAGGAGTGCCGTCGCCGGGCTTCATGCCCCTGCCGCCGAGCTGTGCCGGTCGTGCCATTGCCGGTGGGGAAGGAGAGGAGAGAGAAAGAGGGATTTGAAATGGAGAGGGGAGAGGATGAGATTTGGGTGCTATTCAAATTATTAGCTGGACGTGGGGCCCACGTGCGGGTGGGGTGCTGGCTGCGGGACCGGTGAAACGCACGCACACGTGGCTGGTTGGGTTGAACCGGACGGTGGGTGGGGTTGGCCGGGGCTTCCGATAGTAATTGGAAGCCCTAAGCTTCCAATATAATATCTATATATATATATATATATAAAGGTTTGTAGTAGCAGTAAGTAGCAATGGCGATCATCTCCTATATGTAATATCGTCTACTCTCTTTTTTTGTTTCTTGTGTATACAACGGCATAGTGTTGTACTTTGGTTTCTACCTTAAATACAAAGATATACGCTGGTATATTCGATAAAAAAAATAAATTTACATGTACATGAAAATCTTTTAACCTATTGATATTGACATACGAACCTAGTGATATTGCATAGGAACCTATTAAAATTGCATATCTACCTATTGATATTGCATATAAACCTATTGACATTGGATAGGAACCTAGTGATATTGCATAGGAACACATTAATATTGCATAGGAACCTATTGATATTGCATAATAAGCTATTGATATTGCATAGGGACATATTGATATTGCATATAAACCTATTGATATTGGATATAAACCTATTGACATTGCATATAACCCTATTGACATTGTATATAAACCTGTTGATATTGCATATAACTCTATTGATGTTGCATAGGAACCTATTGATATTGCATATCTACCTATTGATATTGCATATAAACCTATTGATATTGGATATAAACCTATTGACATTGCATATAACCCTATTGATATTGCATATAAACCTGTTGATATTGCATATAACTCTATTGATGTTGCATAGGAACCTATTGATATTGCATATCTACCTATTGATATTGCATATAAACCTATTGATATTGGATATAAACCTATTGACATTGCATATAACCCTATTGATATTGCATATAAACCTGTTGATATTGCATATAACTCTATTGATGTTGCATAGGAACCTATTGATATTGCATATCTACCTATCGATGTTGCATATAAACCTATTGACATTGGATAGGAACCTAGTGATATTGCATAGGAACACATTGATATTGCATAGGAAAATATACAGGAATGCATAGAAACATAAACTTAGCTTCAAATATGTATATACATCAACCCAACTTCATACGTATGATTTTCATGATAATAATAGCATAGAAAATATGCCAAAAAGGCATAGAAAGATAACTTTATATAAGATAACTTTATACTAAAAACATTACATCCCACTAACAGATAGATCTGTGCATCATACATCATCAGAAATTGAACTTTCGGTTTGTATGCTACGAAGCTATACATCATACATGAATTCTAATATACATCGCCAAAGTATCTAAAAACTAGAAGTAGTGTCAACATCATTATAGTATCAACATTCACAAGCTTTCTATGAAAAAAATAGAAATCCTATTCCTCCTCCTCCCATCTCATTCTTTCCTTTTCTCCTCTGTCAACTCCCATGTATTTTCTGTTCTACCAGGACGCGCTTGAATCATCAATTCAATTCTTGTGTGTACTTAAATATATATCCGTCTATTTTCATTTTTCAAGACAAGGATGCTTCCTAGTTGGAACACAAGCATTACTAGCTCGCAGTACCAACTATTTTCTCTCGCAGCGAATATATGACAAATAGATCGTCTAAAATATTAATACCAACTATTTTCAAGACAAGGAT
>OAMR01000717.1:450367-485011 GCA_900205405.1 Echinochloa crus-galli | reverse complement strand
CTGGCCTTTATGGCTGCTGCCAAGGGTTACAAACTTATACTCACAATGCCTGCTTCCATGAGCATGGAGAGGAGAATCATACTGAAGGCTTTTGGTGCTGAACTGGTCCTTACTGACCCACTCCTGGGAATGAAAGGAGCTGTCAAAAAGGCAGAAGAGATTCAAGCAAAGACGCCCAACTCATACATCCTTCAACAATTTGAAAATCCTGCTAACCCAAAGGTGCAGCATATTATAGCATTTATATTTGAAGAACATGCTGTTGCCTTGTTGACATCTACTTTATGAGATCTCATGCTGAAAAATGTTATGCAGATTCATTATGAGACTACAGGGCCTGAAATCTGGAAAGCTACAGCTGGAAAAATTGATGGCCTTGTTTCTGGTATTGGGACAGGAGGCACCATAACTGGAACTGGCAGGTACCTCAGAGAGCAAAATCCTAATGTTAAGGTAATTATGCATGGCTGTTTTAGCTGACACTGTTTCTTTTTTTTTCCTTTATGAAACGAATTGTCTGACTTTGTTTGTTTATCTCTATGTTAGCTCTATGGTGTGGAGCCGGTAGAGAGTGCTATTTTAAATGGTGGAAAACCTGGTAAAGTTTGTATCTTGAACTATTCCTTTGTGTTCCTAATTACCAAAATCTGAGAAAAAAAAACAGAAAGATTCCCTTTTATTATTTGCATAGCTTAGGTCTTGCTCATGTGAAATATTCTGTAAATGATGGAGATTTAACAGATGCTATCCGGATAGCTATGTTTTGAAATAAGAATTATAAGATGGCCAATAATGACCTCGTGAAGAGGCTTAATTTTTGGTTCAACTATACAAATAAAGTTATCTTAACCTTGTGAACAATTTTGCACCAACAAAATACTTCTTGTTGTTGCTTGTTTTGTACTCATGAGATTAAGTGCCCATAATGCAGGGCCACACAAGATTCAAGGAATTGGAGCTGGTTTTATTCCCGGGGTCTTGGATGTTGACCTCATTGATGAAACTCTACAAGTATGTTTGTTTGTTCCTGGGGAGCTGGTTACAGTACCACTTTTACCTCATTAACAGAAGTTTATTTGTTGATCGATGCTTGTGTGTCTTTGGATATTCACCTTCTTCTAACATGGCATAACCGTCTGGTACCTTCAATTGTTCCCCAGGTTTCGAGCGATGAAGCTATTGAGACTGCAAAGACTCTTGCATTGAAAGAAGGGTTGTTGGTAAGTCTGTCTGTCTGAAATTTACCTATATTTTATTTTAGAATTAAGAAATAGTGGTTTCATTGTTTCTTTCAGTCTCTCTACTTATGAACCATTCAAATGGTGTCCACATGCATTGGCCATTGATGATATCAATTTTTGTAGGTTGGAATCTCTTCTGGCGCAGCTGCGGCCGCAGCCATTAGGCTTGCTAAGAGGCCTGAAAATGCTGGGAAGCTATTTGTTGTAAGTGTGACATTTCCTCACTCTGAATTTCTAGCACTTCAAGGTTTATGGCTCTTTGTATTTAATGTGTCATTTATAGAAATTCATCTGATCTTTTAAACATATATCTACTCTTTATTTGAACATCAGTACAAACAAATTTAGTCTTAAGAGATGAGATCTTGACATCATTTCCTATCTGCAGGTCGTGTTCCCAAGCTTTGGTGAGCGCTACCTTTCGTCAGTGCTGTTCCAGTCCATCAAAAAGGAAGCAGAGAGCATGGTGGTCGAGCCCTAGAGCGCACATTTCCAGCAGCTAATTTGTGAGAGGCGCTTCATTTTCACAGAAATAAAGCTTCGGTGCCTTTTGCTTCTGTTGATTCAAACATACATCTGCCTGTCGATGTCTAGTTCATTGTTCATTGAAGAATAACATCGTTTAGGACTCCTGCTTTTTACAGATTGTTATTGTTATTCTCTCTGTTCTGTATACCACATCAGCCAGTGTGAAATAAAACGTGTGTGTTTCATGCCTGGATCTATGTTTGCAGATTTACTTGTGGAAATTTAGCTCTCTCTTGTGGAAATCCTGCAAAAATGAAATCATGTGTATAAATGCACCAAATTGTTGAACTAGTTGAAAATTTTCATCCCAGAATTGCATTGAAGAATGGCCAGAGAACACGCGCACGGTACTGAACAACATTGATGTGCTTAGTCCATGCTGCTGCAGCAGTAACAGGTAAAAACTGCCATCAAAGAGAGCCCAACAAAAGTCAAAAAGGTGTATGTAATGCAGCAGGGCTACGTTCATGTGTTGCAGAGTCACTACTGTACTGTGAGCACTGTAGGCAGTGCCAGAACAGAGTACATACAGCCATCAACATGAGCGCTGCAGGCTCTCCAGTACTGCAACCATGTTCTTGCAGCCACAGAGACTTGACCAAAGTCAAGTCCAGAATGTATTTCACTTCACCGTTGCTGGCTTGTGCCCTGGAGCTGGAGTAGAATGCCTACCGTTAAAAAAAAATGCAAGCTACGGAGTAGGGTTTCTTTCGGTGCCCAAGCTTCAATACATCACTGGGATGATGACATGCTTTGTTGGCATCACAAGCCATTGTTGCAATTGACCTAAAAGAAATTCCTTCCATGCGCAACACAAAAGGTGAAAAGGGGGCCTACCATAATGAGTGAACAGAATGAACTTGTCTCTAACCCCAAAAGCAGTGTAATAAACAGATGTCTTTGTGTTCTGAACCTGCTGGGACATGCAGGCCATTGGTTCCAAGAAATCCACTGCACCTGAAGGTCTTGCCGGAAAGGCCACATCATTTGGAACGAGATTGCGCCAGGCAATGTACATTCCCAAATCTACCAAGAACTTATGGCTTTTCAGGACAATGTTATTTACATTTAACTTCAGCTACCACAGGACATGATATCGAGCGTACACAACACATGGCTTCAGTTACCAGGTCTATGATGTGGCCTTGCAGTTCTTGCTTCTCTTCTCTAGCAAGACTTCTGCACAAGACATGAGACTTGGGGTAAAACCGCTCCCAAGCATGCAAGAAAACAATTTCAGAGGCTGCTCAATTTCAACCTTGCAAACAAATCCCGAGAGGGCCAAGAAACATAGCACAATTCAGGATAATATTGCAGCAACCACCAGATGGTATCGAATCCAATCCAACGTCTAAAACACCTAAAAAATTGGTCTCTCAAGCAGGACACTGCTAGAGCTAACAAAGAGGCCTACTAACCAGACTCTGTTCTCATCTTCTGAGCAATAACTAAACTACAATCTAAGAGAGAACCTACGCTTGCAATGCCACAGATTCAGCAGATGTTTGGCCATCGTTTCACTCCTTGTGTGCAATAGCCTGCCGCATCTGCATGACCTTCTTGTGAGAGTTGGAGTGCAAGCAACTCACAAAAGTCGGGCTGTTGGCAGGTCTATACTCCGGCAGCAGCCTGCCGGACTTGAACCTCACACCACAAGCATTACATAGGGTCTTCGGTCCCAAAGGACCAGACCTCCACTGTGGGGTCTTGGAGGACATGCAATGGGTGCACCTCTTCTCTGACTGATCCAACGACAGCTCCTCGTTCACATATGTCTTCTTGATCATCTTCTTCTTCTTATCTCGCCGCTTTCCTGGTTGTTCTTTCCTGGTTTCTTGACCATAATGCTCCTCAGAAATGGTGGTGGACCTATTCTCTGGCTTTAGCCTCAGTCCACACGCATTGCACAGCATCAGAATCCCTGATGGACCATTCCTCCATCGTGGTGTTTCGCATGACAAACAATTGCTACATCTCTTCACCAGCCGCTCTTGCCGAAACTGTATCCACGCACCCTTTTCGCACTTCTCTTCCTTCTGCTCTTGCTCTTGTTGCTGGCAAACTTCTTGGTCTTTGTCTTTCTTGGGGAGTATGAGCTCACTCTCAGCCATCCAATGTTTCTGGTCAATTAGTAGTAGTGGTGGCTCAACATATAATGGGATGATATACTGTTGATCATCGTTGTTGCCCATAACAGAGGCCAAGCTCCTTTTCTTTTTCCTGCCATTGGAAGATGAAGGTGGCGGTAACTTTGGTTTTCCAGCGTCTTGGTTTGCCATTGCAGGAGCAGATCTTGGGAAGACAGGATTTGTGTAGGATGTAGAGCTAGAAAAACAGTCCTCTACATAGCCAGAGAGCCACTCTAGGTTGCTCTCATCGTTCTCCTGCAAGGTAAAGAACAGCATGGCATGGAAACAGTTAGTAAGAATGCAATGGTCAAAATAGCTATACACAGATAATAGTCATTCAAGAATTTGATGTTACATAACCTTAAAGTAACTTCAGTGTTACAAAGTTCTGGTTCTACATTGTTGCAAGCAAAAAACAGATAGGATCGATCAATGCATGAGCAGAATTTCTGGTTCTGGCTGGCTAGGGACTATTCCTATGTATGACTTCCAGACAAAGAAGAGTTGCAATATAGAGTAATCAATTTCTACTCTCCAGCCCATTTTCTGATGAAAAAACTAACACAGATTTCCTTGAGCTGATACAATGAATAAAATATTTAGCATTTGGAGCCTCTAGGAATTGATGGAAAACAAATTTGCCAAAACAAGCAATTTGAACAGAAACGTCCTGCATTTACAATTGTGGCTGTACCGCAAGCAGAAACCACTATGGCAGTTCCTCAGTTATTACAATCCAATTAAGTACAACAGTTGGCATGCAATAGAAATGAATAGCCGTAAATGCTAGAAACAGAATGGACTAAATGAAAACCAAAAACCGTGTTTTAAAACAGAGCAATTTGATGAAGTCAGAGATGGAGGTGCAGGAAAAAAAACTAGGTATCTCCTTCAACTCTACAAGTGCAACTTCTGAATTCCACCGACAAGTGAATAATTCTCAGAGAAACCGCTTGTCAATGTCTCTAGTGGTAAAGTTTCCACTCGAATTGACACATAACCAAAATATCACCATCGCAATCCCACATAGGCATCATATCACAGCGACTTCAGAGTATTAAACAGGGAAGCACTTGAGAAACGACCATGACAGGAGGGAAGGAACATATGCACATCAACAATAAATTTTACAACAGCAACAGCACACATTTCTCTTCCCCTTCTTCCTTTGCATGACCTCACACCGAAGAAACTGCCAAAAAGGATAAAACCTTCAATATGCCCAATCGCCAGGATTAATAAACACCTCATAAACCCTAGCGAAGAATAACAAGGTCAAGGCCACAATTGCTCGATTATTCTGGTGAAATTCTTCTTCCCCAGAAAGATTATTTCCCCCCAGGGGCCGTGACAGTTCTTCAGGACAAGAACAGTTGAATTGCACGGTAAATTTCTTCTATGAGAACCAAAGAAACCGTCTAACATATCCAAAAATTAAACAAAAATGCGGGGAAATTGTTCTAAAATGGATACTGAAGCAGTCGACAGCCTAGAGACGAAGCAACCGTTTCTTCCCCAAACATGCAAGCCAAAATTACAACCACAGCGAGAGCAATACGGCCCTAGGTTTCCGCGGACAATAACCTGAAGAAACCGCACAACACGCCCCAAAATTCTCGAGCAGGATACGCCTAAACCCAGGGGTTCTTGAGCGCAAGAACCAAGAAGGAACAACACGCTCCTATTTCCAATTCCTTTCCTCCAAGAAAGAACACCCAAAACCCCAGTTTTCAGCGAAAGAAAACCCTAGAACGAAAATCCTTGGGAGAATCCCCAACAAACCAGGCACAAGAAGCTCTAGCAGGAGTGGCGGCGGCCGGGAAACTGACCAGGGCGGCGGGCTGGTGCGGGAACAGGTCCCCGAGGGAGTCGGCGGCCGCATTCGCCGGGTGCACGTCCATGTCCGGGCGCCGCTTCGTCGTCGGGAGGGAGCAGGAGAAGCCGGAGCCGGAGGGGAAGGCTGGCTGGAAGGCAACCGCCGGCGAGGCGGCGCTGCCAGAGGGAGAAGAGGAGGGAGGGAGGAAGAGTAGGTGAGGGGATTTCGGAAGCTTTTTGTTTCGAAGCGAATTTGGGGGGGTTTTATGGGAAGGCGCCGGGTTTATTGGTTTTTTGTTTTTGTAGGCAACAGCTGTGAAGGGGCTAGGAAATTCATTTTATTTTTTGAGGGCCCTTTTGACAACTTTTTCTTGCTTCGTCCCTAGGTTTCGTGCTTCATGCTTTTCTGGGTCTGTTACATGAAAGTTTGAGTTTCTGCCCCTTTTTTCAAGTTCATAAAGTTTTATACTGTCTTGGGGGTGAGTTTTAGGGTAAAGCAGGAAGTGTCATTGGGGAAGCAACAGATTTTTAATGGAAAATTTGGTTTTATTATCTTTTTTTATGAAAATATCTGTATATTCTAAAAGGGTATTTCCTTAGGGGTGAAGCACCGTATCAGGACAGGACAATTTAAATAAAATCCTGGGTGATTCTAAATATCACGAACAATTGCAGAAGATGATTAAACCAACAATAGAATAGAAAAATAAAAGGAGAGAAGATATTGTTGATTTGCTTCTATCGATTTCAATTAATGTGGAAAAAAACACACATGCAAATATCATAAACGTGTGAAATATCGATTCAAATTGGTTGAGGAAAAGAAACATTCTATGCAAATACCGTAGACACGCGGTTTCAATCAATGGTGGGGAAATATATGTATCTGCAGCAAATTCTCCCTCCAACTTCGCCTCATTTATTAATTTTGTGCCGGGCATATGGATTTGAAATGAATACGGTGTGCTGGTTGCTTTCAATTTTCGTACTGCTCTCCCTCCCTTTTTTCTTTCCTTGTGGTGTGTGGTGTTTCAGTTTCGTCTGGTCCTACGCCACTGATGCAAACGCAAGCTCAAAGCCAAAATGTGTGAGCTACCCTCCGCCCCTTTATATCCTTTGCATCCTTCCAAGAGACACCTGACATCATTTAGGTGGTGTTTAGATGTTAGAATTGGAAGATTGAATTTAGGAGTAAGCTGTCACTTCGTAATCATTGCGCTACTGTAGCATTTCGTTTGTATTTGTAAAAAATTATCCAAAAATTGATTAATTAGGCTCAAAATGTTCGTCTCGCAGAGTGCAACAAAACTGTGTAATTAGTTTTTGATTTCATCTACATTTAGTACTCCATGCATGTTATGATATTTTGATGTGATGGGGAATCTTCTTTTTGCATAGTGTATTTGTGAGTTACTTTTTGGAACTAAACGGGTCTGCAAAAAGCAACTCCCAAATTCACTATAAAAAAGAAAATTATCCATCACATCAAAATATCATAATATGTACGGAGTACTAAATATAGATGAAATCAAAAACTAATTGCACAGTTTCTCTAAAGGTAAATTACTGGCAAACGTGCTAACTAATAACCTACGTGTAAAGAAATGGAAGCTTGAAAAAAAATACCGCAGAAAATTGGTGTCGTGTAGAAAACGCAGGGTAAAAAGAGCATTGTTCTTTTAGGGTAAAAACGCAAGCTCAAAGCCAAATTGTGTGAGCTATCCTCCGCCCCTTTAGGCCTCCTTCAATAGTTGGTTCATATCTAGTTTATAGAATTTTTTAATCCATGAACAGTAGCAAAAGTGAAGAGCTAGCTCTTGATTAAGAGATAGTCTCATACTCCATATATTTCGAGGTTGTATGAGGATGACGTGTGGGGTCATTCATGTTATGAGCTATGTGCTAAGAGCTAGATTATTGAAGGAGCTGTCGCTTAGAGTGCTTAGAGCTAGGTGTTGACTCTTGCCATTAGAAAAGACCTTATATCCTTTGCATACTTTCCAAGGGACACCTGACATCATTATCACGGTGATATTATCACCAAAGCTTGCTTGCAAATTGTGACTGCAATCTTAATCTTTACTGGCCCCCATTAGAGTTTTTCTAAAGGGTAAATTACTGGAAAACGTGACTGATAACCTACGTGTAAAGAAATGGAAGCTTGAAAAAATCACCGCAGGAAATTGGTGTCATGTAGAAAAACGCAGGGTAAAAAGAGCATTGTTCTCCATGCTGGCATCATGACTTTTTGAGAGCATTGTTCGTCCTTTCTTTCTGGCTTTACCAATTTGACCATACGTCAGATCAGACTGGTTCTAATAACAGTGCCCACTTTATCCAGGCTTTCTACAAGAATGGCGTCCCAGTTGAAACAAGTACATACATGACTACGACGTTTAACTTTAGAGAAAAGAAAAGAAATGGAGGTTACTGACATGGCATTACTGTTTGTAGGTAATTGCCAAGAGAGCATTAGAATGCATCATACATCCAGTGACCCCATGAACCAGGCCTGCAAAGCCAGAACCAAGAGCACTGAGAGTGCCCTTCCTTTTGCATATAAAGGCCAAGGATTCCAAAACATGGGAAAGCAAACAGGGGGAAACTAAAACACCTGTCCTTATGAACACAACAGTCTATCAAAAAGTTCGTTTGTTCAAGTATCGTAACATGTGAGGGAGTACATACACTACATTGTCTTTTCATCATCAGAAACATTCAGAAAAGACTTTTGAAAAGCCAGGACCAAAACTTGCTTTTCAGTTTTATTACAGTTCCACCTCCAGAGCATTACAATCTACAACTGTTCCCCATGAATCTACTTGACCAAGCGTGATCCATGACAAATATTTGAGCCGTTCAAGACAACTTGTGTAATTGTGTATGGTGTACCGCATGGGAGCTCAGGAGATTGATGGGAACCATAGGCTCCTCCTAGGTCCAGATCATATGTACACTTGGAAGTTGGAGCTGGCAGCCAGTAATAACACCTCCCATTCTGCATTTCTGCTTACTTCCTAGTCATCTGCATAAACCAAGTGACAAGCATAAGTTTTCTGAAAATATGATCACCTATCCCATCCAGAAACAACAGTAAAGTTTTCTGAAAATATGATCACCTATCCCATCCAGAAACAACAGTAAACAAAATGATAAAAAGGAACCACAACCAGTAGGCAGAATAGTACAATAACAATTCATATTTACTGATGCCCACTGAACATGTACTTAGATGCTACATACCATTGCTGGACCTTTCTGAACTCTGTGAGAACAGGATAAATGTTTTCAAAGGCAGCGTACGTCTCATCTCTCACCTGGAAAGAGAAAAGCTTAGATACACTCTAATGCAATCAGGGAAAAGAATAGTTTGGATACACATATACTCCAATACAAAATCAGTATCAGAACAAAGGACGGGACATGACTGGTAACCTTAGCTCCAGTCAGCACAATCTTGCCTGATACAAAAATCAGCAGGACAATCTTCGGTTGCTTCATTCGATAGATTAAGCCAGGGAAGAGCTCTGGTTCATACTGAGGGAAAGCAAAGCAAAACATCCTTTTTCAGAAAAAACATCAGGAAAAATTCATTAAATAAAGAAAGGTAGGTGACAACTGTGCCAAATAAAACAACAGAATGCAACTTACACTTGAGAAAGCACCATGAGAGTATGCAAGACCCTCAAGCCTGATAGGGAATTTAACATCACAAGACCCAACAATGTTCTGAATCTTGAAGTCCTGAGCACATAGAAATAGCATGTTCAATGATAATTATCAAAGAATTAAACCACATACAAGTCTAAAGAATGGAATAGGTACCTTGAATTTTGCAGGGAAACCAAGCTTCTGGATGATGCGAGCATACTGCACACAGAGAGACAAACACTATTCAGACACCCCTCGGCAGATTAAGCTATATATTCACATAAAGAGAAGAACTCAAAACACACCTTCCTAGCTGCAAGTTTAGACTGCTGTTCACTTTTTGCTCCAGTACAGACCTGATAATGCACAGAATGTGTTTCTTTCTATTAGTGCACAATTAGGAGAATGACTTCACAGGACAGAAATTCATTTGGAAATCAGTGAAGAAAAGGAATAACTCGAGAATAACCCTTCTATATATCCAAGGTATTCGCACTGAAATGCAAGAGCCAAAACAACTAAACCAAAAATAATAACTAACGATACTCTCATGAACAAGCACATCATCAGCAGTACAGAAAAGTTTTAACTTACCATTTTTCCTGATGCAAATATCAATGCTGTAGTTTTTGGTTCTCTTATCCGCATGACCCTTTTTTTCAAGCTCATAAAGTTTTATATACTATCTTGGGGGGTGATTTTTAGGGAACTGCAGCAAAACGCTGTTTTTGAAAAAAAAAAGAGTTATAAAAACAAAAATAAAGTAAAGCTGAAACAGAATCACATGCAGCAGACTGGCAGAAAGCACAGAAATGATGTTGCAGGATTTGAGAACTGAATGTGATGATGAACTAATATCAAATACTCCATTTTTTTACTAGATATGCTAAGGATATTAGCAACGCGGCAGTGGATTTTTAAACAGATTTATCTGAAATGTAGGAAGAGATAAGAGTTTTTGAATTACCATCATAACACAATATTTGTTGAAAACTGTGGGGTAAATTTCAGTTTAGAGGGACAGTATTTTTCATATAAGCATACACGGGGATAAGCATGAATTTAAGAGGTATAGTAAAACATGTGGGCCGGCAACTATAACATGTGAAATTGCTTAATCCTCTTCCAGGTTATTCACCATACCAAAAGGAACCATAAATATGGGGTATGGAAGAAACATAAAGGAAAAGAAGAGCTTTCAGAAAAATGGTATTGTCCAGACCAACCAGACCACAGTGGAAGTATAGCACTATGATTCATTCATTTATCAAAAACTAAGATGCTCAAACATAAACACATAGTTTTGGAGGGATACTTATAGAACCTTGGTGGCACAGTACTACATGCAAAAACGAGAAAGACATGATGAATGCATTGAGACAACAATCGCACCTTGGGGTTATATTCTGCATTTCGTGCTTGAAGGGCTATTGCTTTGAGGTCCAATTTACAGTCCAAATTGACCGTGGACACAATATTCCTGTTCCCAGAGCAAACAAAAGAAAGCAGAATACAGCAAGGAACATCAACATTTCTGTCTTGGGTACAGAAAGCGACAACAGGAGTCACTCCAAAGCAGCAAAAGCCAATATCTCAACAGAGTAAGATGCCTAGCTAGCCAACACTGGTACTAGCAACAGATGATTAACTCTGTTCAATTCGCAACAGCCTATCAAAGCGCAAATAGAGGTGCTTAGCTGCTTAATTGAGTAACAAGTTAATTTATTCGTCACCATCATAACAGGGTCAAGCAGAAGTACAGAACGACGCAAATACAGGGCACCTAGTGAGGTCACGGACTCACGGCGAACAACTTAGCATTCGGTAAGCCGATGAGTAAGTAACAATTTCAGAAGCTGACCAGAACAACATGAATTAGCCAAGACTTTTACATTCGGCCAGGCAACCATAGACATCAACCCTATCTGCTAGTACCATCCTAAGACCCAGCTGCATCCTCCATGACCCCAAACAGCATCAATCTTAAGCTTTCAACATTAAATCCAGCTTTGATGTTAGTTAATTCGTGGAGTTTTGGTAAGCATGCTTAAAGGGGGGTTATTTAGGCGAATAGGGTGGGTTAAGCAACAAAGTCATGAGCTTTCTTCACTACACAGGAGGACCAGTACTTCGTCCGTGCCAATACCACCTTGGATCTAGCCAGTGAAACCGTCACCGGATTCAACCCATCCACTAAATAGATCAGGGCCACCTGAACCACAACCAATACGCTCGCTCAAAAAAACAGCTGGAGAACCCAACGAATCCGCCGGATCTCAGCCGCCGCCTAGACCTCGGGCACCTGCACCTCTCGCTCACCCCCCAACACAACCCAACCCACCAAAATGGAGTCTTTTGGGGGGCGCTCCGCCCGAACTGACCAGCAAGAGCACTTACTGGAGCGTGGGGACGATGCCGGAGGGGTGCTTGGACAGGTCCACGGGCTGGCTCCCCTCCAACGCCGGCTCCGCCATCCACCCACCCCGCGACCGATCCCCGACGACACCGGCCGGTCAAATCCGCTCAATCCGCGGCCGATTCGCGCGGGAATGGGAAGCCGTTGGGCGATCCCGCGGGAAAAAAATTCGAAATCCGCGGTCTTTTATAGAGATCAGCGAGAGGCGACGCGGGATTTGAAGTTGGAGTGGAGGAGAGGAGGCTAGCGAGGTGGGTGGCTGGGGAGGCTAGGGTTTGCGTCTCCGTCGAGGAGGGGGAGGGGGGTAGGTGGTGGAGTGGAGGCGCGGGCTTGGCGCTTATATTTGGACGGGGTGGCGGCGGTGGAGAGGGTGGTGGCTTATTTATAGACGCCGCCGGGTGACCTGCTGGCGCCGGTCGCCGGCGCGTGGGGTGAGGGAATGACGGGTGGGGTAGGGTGTCTGGTGGGGTCCAGTTGGCAGTGGGGATGAGTGTTGTGAGGCGGGTGAGGGGATGAAGGGGGCGTGTGGCGAATGGCTGATTCTAGAAGGTCCGTTGAGGAATTGTGTTTTGCGAAAAATTGCATCAGTCCTGATAAATGATTTTACAAATAGAAAGGAGTATGTTTTTTATCCTTCAAACATCATAAAAGTGTGACTTTCATTCCTTATATTTCAATTGGTGCAAATCAATCTTTTAACTAATTAAACCGTACACTAGTCATGTTTACCTCGGTTTAACAAAGCTTTACTGTTATATAACAACGGTTTAGACCACATAACAATTTAATTAATCATCACTTAGTCACATCATCATTGCTAGAAAGTTTCTTCTTGCACTTTATAAGAAAAGGAATATATTTTTATTCAAATATTTTGAATGATGAGTTGAGGAAATTACAACATTCATGCGTGAATCAGTTTTGTTGATTTTTTCGTAAAATTTTTGCTCTTTTTCTTTGTTGTGCCTCTCTAATCCTAGCCAGCTCATCAACGATGGTTGGAAGAAGAGATAAGAGTTATCTGGATTATGTTATTCACCGTAGTTGGATCATGGCCATCCAAATGTTGTCATGAAGCTCAAATATCATGGAAGACTATGTTCGATGACTCAGTCTCATGATTGTATGGCCTAAACCGCTTCTAGATGGTACTAAAACATTGTTGGATGATTGGTTCAACTAGTCTAGTTAGTTAAGGGACTGATTTACAGTAATTAAAATATAGAAGATGGAAGCCAAACTTTTATAATATTTGAAGGATAAAAAATATATTTTTCCTTTTAAATAAATCGATCAGTCAATCAAAAACACATGTGAATGACAACGGCATCAAGGGGAATGCTTCTAGCATACCATTGGACGATAATATGTTTGCAGTTCATAGAAAAATATGCTCACATTGCTCAACTGAGGACCTGTTTAGTTCCCTTCAAAAGCTAAAAATTCTCTCTCTAAACTTTACTATTCATCTATCACATCAAATCACATTAAATCTCTCTCCTCATGCATGGAACACTAAACGTGGGTAAATAAAAAAAACTAAGTACATTGTTTTGATGTACACGACGAGACGAATCTTTTGAGCCTAGTTAGGTCATAGTAGGACAACAATTATCACAAACAAACGAAAAGTGTTACAATACGCTACAGTGTCCGATGTGATATTTTCATCAAACTTCACATTCTCTTTTTGGAACTAAACACCGCCTGAGTTCAATGGTGAGATTGGATTGTTTTGTTTCTCCTTGAGTTTGTCAGCGGTATGAATTCAAAATTTAGAAAGAGAAAAGCATGTTGTTCGGGGTTAACCCCAAAACGTTTTGAGAATGAACGTAAGCCGTTAGCATTAGAATGATATACACAACACACATTGTTTCAAAAAAATATACACAACACACACCCTCTACACAACTCATCTACATTTTTTTTCGAGACGAGGCACTGCCCCATTTCCATTACAAAACGGAAATATCGAAGTCTGGGATACAGAAGCAGATTAAAAGAAAAAGCGCCCATCTCCCGCGACATCTAACCTGATTCAAGCTAGACTCCCGGAACTCCGGGACACCCAGGATTCCCAGGTGCCCAGGACACAACTCATCTACATACGTACTGCTACAGACACATCTAGTCATCTAGAGCAGTATGTCGATATATACCGACACAAAGTCCTTGTCATGCTGGTACGTGTTGTGCCATCTAACCTTTACGGATGCTCATTACATTTGCCTTTTCGATTCCAAGAGATTGAAAAAGAGAAGGGGGCATTGCCCCCACATAAAATCTCATAGTATGTTCTTTTATGAAAAATAAAGCATATTCCTATCCCAAACACAATAACAAAGAGCATGCTCATAACATTTGTTATTTTATCACTATGTGATCATTTATCTATAGACCTTTTAAACACCCGAACTGATACGGAATCTATAATAAGTCTGATTTTAGAGTTTACAGCACCCGTTGGAACGCCATTTGAAAAAAATGTCACCCGCCAATCGTTGTTAGATTCCTATTCACATGCATTTGGGGGTGTTTAGTTCCTGAGAAAAGATGAAAAGTGGAGTGAAAAAGTCACATCGGACACTGTAGCACTTTTCGTTTGTTTGTGTTAAATATTGTCCTACCATGACCTAACTAGGCTCAAAAGATTCGTCTCGTCGTGTACATCAAAATCATGTAACTAGTTTTTTATTTACCCACTTTTAGTACTCCATGCATGAGAAGAGAGATTTGATGTGATAGGTGAATAGTGAAGTTTGGAGAGAGAATTTTTGAAAGTTTGATGATTTGACCCGAAACTAAACAGGGCCCGAAACACTAGGCCATTTGATCAGTCTAATCATGTTTTATGGTTTTTATTCAAGCATGTTTTATGGTTTGTATTCTATCGTCATCGGCCAGGGCCCAGCACGTCAGCTCGTAGCAAACCTGTCAGCTGTCACGTACTCACGTCTATACATCACATCTATACAAAAATAAAAACGGTTTAATAATCGCCACACACATAAAAGAGAAATAATTTCACTATTTATTATCAGAAAAAGATAACATATTGATTATTTCGGGCCGCGCGCCTCACCAGTCAGCACCACACTGGGCCGAAACTCGGAAAGGCCCAAAGCGAAAGCGCCTCGACGGTTTTGACCTCAAAAAAACTCGAACGGCCGCTCAGACCGCCGCCTTCCCCTCTTCCTCTTCGCTCCCTCGCCGTCGAACCCGCCCCCACCCCTCACCAACCAACCCCTCGGAGCGTCCTCTCCGGCGGCGACGCACCGCTGCCACAAGAACTCTTCGCTCGTCGTCGTCGTAGCCCTCCCTCGCTTCACCGGTCTTGGATTGGCGGGGAACGGGGATCCTTCGCGGATTTGTTGGTAAGGAACTGTATCTTCCTCGCGTGTGTTTTCCCCAAACCGTGGAGCGTGCTCCGCGGGATCTTTGAACTGATGCGGGAAGAAAAATCCGAATCTTTATCATTCTCGGTCACTGGGAGTCGGGGGATCTGGGGCCTGGCGCGGTTTCTTGCTCCATCGTGATGGTGTGCCAATCGAATCCACCATCAACAGCGGTTCTTGACTTCTTCTTCCGTTCGATTGGTCCCTCTTTCTTCTCCGTCAGCGCGCGCGAGACCGATTGGTCTCGGTCCAGGTGGCGTATCAGTGGATTTCAAAGGCGCGGGTGCCGTTTGTGCCGTTTATTTTGAATTCTTGGGGCGGGTTCAAATGAGGTTTCAGGGGTTAGCCATGCTCCACGGGTGGTCTGCCGATGAGGATCGGCAAGTAATTAATCGGAGATTCTTTCTGAGGGCGTAATTAATTGAAGATTCTGCGTCCATACTGTGCAGGGTGATTCCCGTACCATCTCTTTGAATGCCCAGACCGGAATCTTTGTTTTTGAAAAAAAAATATTAGCATCACATCGCTCTGTAGTTATTAGTTTTGTTCTAAACAAGTTAACGCTTAAACTCACTGTCTCAGACTAGCCACTAGTTGGTTGTTCTCTTCCTTTCTTTCTTTTTATTGGTGGCATTCTGTGTTCTACTTCTTGTTGTATAAGCATGCTTTCATATTTTGTTAGGGGCGGCAAATCTACTGAAAACTCTGAATAAATTGTTATGTTACTGTTTTGGTAATTGCACATAGATTTGCTGATTCATTATTCGCTTCCCAAAACTGCATACTGTATTTACTTTCGCTCACAGCTCTTCTATCTGTTTCTGAATGGCCAGTGTATGCGATGGCTAGAAGTATTGAAGTAGGTGAATATCCTGAACTGAATGATTCTGCGGTGGATGCCAGTAACCACAAGCCTGCCTCCAGAGGCTGGAGACTGTATGTTAAAGAACTTGATTCGAACACACTTCCTCCATTTCTTGGCCGTCTGTGTGCCCGTGACAAGCCAACCTCGTACTCTGAGGAGGAGATCTTGTGCATTTTTGAGACTGCTGCAGAAGTTCATGGCCGCAACATCGTACCACACATCGGACAGATTGTTTCAGCAATCATCAGGATTATGTCATCAGGGTCCTTGCACAGTGCTGGTTGCTCCAAGGTGGTTTGCACATTATCCCGCTATGCCATTGATCCTCTGGGTAGGGAACAAGAGAAATCTGAGATCATTAGCTCCCTTTGTCAACCCTTATCAGATTGCTTGATGAACACTAACAAGAGCATTTCTTCTGGTTCTGCTCTTTGTATCACTGCTCTTGTCCAGTCCAACAATTGGCAATTCGCATCCAATGAGTTGGTCAATGGTGTTTGCTTGAAGGTCTCGGGAGCTCTACAGGAGGTTTGCTGCCACACTGTTGTGCACTTAAGCCTGGTGGTTGCTCTTGCAAAGTATATTCCTTTGACACTTGAGCCTTATGGGCGATCATTGATAAGATCAGGAGTACTGATATTGGATCATAGCACTAAGACTAGCAATTCTCAGATGATTATATCATCCATTCAAATGATACATTGCATCATGAAAAGGTTAGATGCGAGGATTATATCTTCAGAGATCAGTAGCATTATCCATGCTTTGGACCAATGCCAAGGTGGCTTTATTCCAGATGTCTGCACTGCAGCTTCTCAGGCGGTTGAGACTGCTAAGCTACTTGAGAAGCAGGAGGAATGTGGAGGCCGCAAAAAAACTAGTCCATTGATAAACTGTAGTGGGAGGCATATCAGGAATGGGTCAAATTCTCCCGTAGATGATGTGGGTATTAGAGACAGTGGCTCTAGTGAATCTCCTCGTGAGGTGCAATCTGTTCATTCGTTTAATGAGTTTGATTCTCAGCCTCCAGTTGGACATTGTGCTGATATTCTTGGAAATACACGGGCAAGGCGGCGTCTTTGGAGTAGTGGATCTCACTTTTCACATGGAATGTCCAATGATGAGTTTTTCAACAATTTGCCACTTGATTGTCATGATACTATGGGTATAATAGGACAATCTAGTTCTGGTGGCCTTGTTAAGGCAAGTAGGAGGTGCTCAGATGTGTTGACAAGAGTTGGTGACCCATGTCCTACTTGTTTAACACCTCGAGCTACTAACCAGGTAAATATTTGATCATCATTTAAGTTGAGCAATTTTAATACGTTTGACATACTTAGCACGTTAAGATAAGACATGGTATATGAATTACTATTATTGCCCTTTGGAATATTATTTGTATTTATGTTGTTCCTTTGAACAATACTGAAAATGTCAAAAATGATCATTTCAAATTTTGGTGCAGTAGCAACTGTTTTTTTTCATTTCCTTTAGATATGATAAGCATGTGCAATAAATAGTGTCTACATCTTCTTGTGTGTGGGTTATGGTACTTCTATCCTCTATAGATGCATAAATATTCATGTCCGGTGATGTACATTATTCAGAACTTTGGTTTGCACAATAAAGTTTCAGAATATTAGACGGTTGTGTTGACTAAAGTGAATTCATAGTTCTTATTTTTGCCATGAACCCAGGTGTACAGGCGGCAAGCTTTGTCAACTCCAAGGAAGCAGGCCTACACTTTCACCTCTTGCAGTGATTCAGAAAGAGAGACCCACCGCTTACCTAAAAGCCTAGCTTTTAGGCAGATACAGTGCCCAGATCATCTTTTGTTTCAAAAGGATGGTCAATTTGAGGAAAGGACAGGCTACTGCAAGTCAATTCAACAGAGCAACCAACGCCATGCACAAAGTACTGACTTGCTGACCCAAGACCTGGAGTTCCCTACCACCAGTAGGCGTTCTGATAGTGCACGGACTTCATGTGAAGAACGCCATCCTGATGCTGCTGAGAATCAAAAGATGAGTGGAGCGAATAAAAGAGAAGCAAACTGTCTTAGCAGCCAATTAGTTTCTTTTGTCTGCGCCGTGTTAATTGTCACGTTGTTGTTAGCTTTGTGGAAGCAGCATCCCAGTAATGAGCTCTATTTCGTACCTACATAGCATCTGCCTATGTGTAACCATGTCTCTTTGTAAGAAGTTCTTTTCGTTTCCGTGCCATTGTACCTGTGCATCAAGCCATTGTCTTTCAGGAGTTGTAAGATGTCGTACCTTATACAGATCTGTTAGTATACATGAGAATGTTGTAGATTGGTCCTTAGATGAAAATGAATAACCATCTGTTGCAAAGCAGTGGAAATTGGTTGGAATCATTTTGGTGTACTTGTCTGTTCTTTGGAATGTGGTTTGAGAAGGTATCATTGCTGGACCTTCATTTGTGAAAGCTAGCAAATATGCATGCTGATTGCTGAATCTTCAAATGTGTTAATTTCATCATTTGATAGAATGAACATTACTATTGCAAGGTGTTTATTTGTTTACTATGAATATGCAAGCAATATTCTTGTTCAGCAACTAATATTTGTTTGCATGTATGACGGCATTTTTCAGCCATTGGCAATTGGTAATTAGTCGATATGTTAATCTTTTTAGTAATGTACTTTGAGCCTCCTGTGGATTCTGAACCTGACAATTAATCAGCATTCATTTGTCTTGGTGCTGGTGCTCGAGATCTAACCTTGAGGCACCGTTCTAGAGTAGATGTAAGTACACACAAAGCTATGCTGTAGGTCAACCAAATTCAATATACACAAAAGTAGTTAAAGATTCAAGGAAAGATGCTTGCTATGAGTTCAGGCTTGGTCGCATCTTTTGGAAAAAATTCCTAATCCTGCACATATGGTTGTCAGCACTCTGCTCCTCAGCGCCCCTGGAAACCTTTGGAGATGGGAATAGTGGAGACAGGACTGCTCATGCTGAAGGATAAGTTGCCGACTCAAGCAGCCGTTGTTGCATGCTGGTGTTGTTCATCTGGTGTCGTCTGCGTGGGCAACAGGGCAAGGCATGCTTCAGTTTCCAGCTCTGATAAGACATGGTATATGAATTACTATTATTGCCCTTTGGAATATTATTTGTATTTATGTTGTTCCTTTGAACAATACTGAAAATGTCAAAAATGATCATTTCAAATTTTGGTGCAGTAGCAACTGTTTTTTTTCATTTCCTTTAGATATGATAAGCATGTGCAATAAATAGTGTCTACATCTTCTTGTGTGTGGGTTATGGTACTTCTATCCTCTATAGATGCATAAATATTCATGTCCGGTGATGTACATTATTCAGAACTTTGGTTTGCACAATAAAGTTTCAGAATATTAGACGGTTGTGTTGACTAAAGTGAATTCATAGTTCTTATTTTTGCCATGAACCCAGGTGTACAGGCGGCAAGCTTTGTCAACTCCAAGGAAGCAGGCCTACACTTTCACCTCTTGCAGTGATTCAGAAAGAGAGACCCACCGCTTACCTAAAAGCCTAGCTTTTAGGCAGATACAGTGCCCAGATCATCTTTTGTTTCAAAAGGATGGTCAATTTGAGGAAAGGACAGGCTACTGCAAGTCAATTCAACAGAGCAACCAACGCCATGCACAAAGTACTGACTTGCTGACCCGAGACCTGGAGTTCCCTACCACCAGTAGGCGTTCTGATAGTGCACGGACTTCATGTGAAGAACGCCATGCTGATGCTGCTGAGAATCAAAAGATGAGTGGAGCGAATAAAAGAGAAGCAAACTGTCTTAGCAGCCAATTAGTTTCTTTTGTCTGCGCCGTGTTAATTGTCACGTTGTTGTTAGCTTTGTGGAAGCAGCATCCCAGTAATGAGCTCTATTTCGTACCTACATAGCATCTGCCTATGTGTAACCATGTCTCTTTGTAAGAAGTTCTTTTCGTTTCCGTGCCATTGTACCTGTGCATCAAACCACATTCCAAAGAACAGACAAGTACACCAAAATGATTCCAACCAATTTCCACCGCTTTGCAACAGATGGTTATTCATTTTCATCTAAGGACCAATCTACAACATTCTCATGTATACTAACAGATCTGTATAAGGTACGACATCTTACAACTCCTGAAAGACAATGGCTTGATGCACAGGTACAATGGCACGGAAACGAAAAGAACTTCTTACAAAGAGACATGGTTACACATAGGCAGATGCTATGTAGGTACGAAATAGAGCTCATTACTGGGATGCTGCTTCCACAAAGCTAACAACAGATGTAGTACACACAAAGCTATGCTGTAGGTCAACCAAATTCAATATACACAAAAGTAGTTAAAGATTCAAGGAAAGATGCTTGCTATGAGTTCAGGCTTGGTCGCATCTTTTGGAAAAAATTCCTAATCCTGCACATATGGTTGTCAGCACTCTGCTCCTCAGCGCCCCTGGAAACCTTTGGAGATGGGAATAGTGGAGACAGGACTGCTCATGCTGAAGGATAAGTTGCCGACTCAAGCAGCCGTTGTTGCATGCTGGTGTTGTTCATCTGGTGTCGTCTGCGTGGGCAACAGGGCAAGGCATGCTTCAGTTTCCAGCTCTGCCAAGCTGGTGTCTCTGATACTATGGCGACTGATTATTCAGTCCAAGTGGCTCTCAGGATCTTTGAGAAAGACTATTCAGCATCATAGCATGCATCAGCATTATTGTTTTTTTGCTTCCAAGTTAAAATATTCAGTTTTTCCTTGGGGTTAAACTCTCTTGCTTCAACTTAGGCAGTTGCATACATATGTAATTGTAATTTGCACACACGCCTCGAGTATTTGCATGCAGCATTTAACGGGCATAATGAATGAGAAGGAATACATAGAAGCACCATCAGAACACATTACCTAATTTTACAGATATATTTATGCTGCTACATGTTCCTGTGCTCCATACTACAAGGCACAATTTCAGTGCTTACTAGCAAGTGCCGATGATTCAGCAAAATAGGGAACGTATGGTAAAATAATTTGGGGACCAACCCCTAGAGTGCGGAGAGTGCACACTTTCTTGCTATCCATGTCATATGATTTCAGTTTCAGGTCCCAGTGCTGAACAAAGAAGATCAAATTGTGGTCCGGATGAATGGCAACCACATCGTAGTGATGCCCAACTTGGCAACTTGTTCTTCCAAACAAATGCAAAAAGGTCACCCTGTGCTTCAGAACCCATTCTTCTGTATCATAGTCCTGAAGAACCCAAATAGACAGTTCAGTCATCAGGCTAGTGTCATCTCTATGTTCAGTATGTTGACTCATGTAATGCAGGTGTCCTTGGGATTGACCAACAAAAGCAACATCACTAGGCTTCTGTGACCCGCTGATGCTCCTACACTTCTTCCCTTCCCCATCAAATGCAACTATTAGCTCCTGGTCTGTACCAGAGCGCGTGACACTGAAATGCAGCATGCCATTAACAAAGGCGCATCCTGCGAAGAATGACATGGCCTCACGTGAACTCCACTCACTTATCCTCCCAGACCATAACCCAGTTTCAGATGAGTAGGTGTGCACCTCTTCCAGAAATACATCATTGTACGTCCAGAACTGGACCAACTGAAAGTGCGAGGACACAGCAGGGTCGAAAATCAAATAGGTGAAAGGAGGACAGTTATATCCAGTCTCGGCATCAGAGTCCTCACTCTCATCGGATACGGCAATAGGTTCCCAACCGGAGCTAGGCACAGCCACCCACTGCTCGGTGGCAGGGTTGCACACGATATAGCCCAGTGAATCATAGGTGTCTGAATCCCTTCTGTGCGCGAAGAGGAGGAGGCCGTTGCAGGAATGCAAGAGACCGATGGCTTCAATTCCATGCTGCTTCAGCAGGAAGGAGTAGGAAGCGAGGGGCACGGATCTACCCAATGTGTTGATGAAGTGCCCGTGGATGACATGATCAGATCTCACGCTGTAGCCATCTCCCTTTCCACTGCCATCATTGCTGCTGTTGTGGCTGTGTATCTTGTTGTCGTCATCATCGTAGGTGTAGAAGAAGCCTTCCAGGGTTTGGGGGAGCTTCTTGCAGTGGAGGCGGTCGGCGATGAGGTCGCGCCAGGCCTTGGAAACACACTTGAACCGGCAGAGGGATTTGGCGGGGACGCGGGAGAAGATATCCACAAGGGCATCATCGGGCAGTAAGGCCACCGTGACCACCATCGTCTTGGGGTGGTCCATGCTGCTGCAAATGGATAGGAGGAGCTGGATGTGAGGGGGTGGGTGAGCATGAGAGAGGACTGCAACACCTGCCAAGTTGGGGAAGCTTACCGGCCACCAGGGACGATGGGGATCGCCGCACGCCAGGGACCAAGACGAAGATACTGGAATATTCAGATGTGTTTGGGTAATCTACATAAATTATAAATGAAGATATATTAGCTTAGTCCACTACAGCAAGCATGCGAATTCAGATTACCAATAAATTGCCACTAGGCCAAGAACGCCAAGGAACTCGGTAATTCAACATGCATCTCAGTCGTACAACTTTTACCCTATAAGCTTAGACATAAATTGCAGATATGCAGAGCCAATACAAGCATATTGCAATGGAACAAGTTTTCATTTTCAAGTAAGAGGAAATTATTGGGGCCAAAGCAGAGTGACACCGTTTCAAACTCCAATGCTTATTCAACTTTCTAAAATTTTCGTGGCTCCAATACCCTATCATCGAGATATGTTTGTTGCTGTATCTGAGGGCATACTTTATGTTGAGATATATTAAAGACATCTGCACTTAAACTTTGTAAAAAAACACAATCTCATCTCAGTATCATCACGTATAAGCAGGACTGCAACCAATTTTTTGTAATACATATAACATCCAATGAACTTGCAAAACAGAGACATATACTCAGCATTCAAATGCAGCGGATCAAATCCATCAGAAACCAACACAGTAGCAGAAAGTTACAATTATGTCTTACCTAGCTTCTCCAAACAAGTTTATGTGCAGCAGCCTGACATCAGATGTAACCTAATTTGGACAAACCCTGCATCAATATAGATCTCAAATACCGCACAAATATGTAGTAAAGCAGAAAGATAAATACACGGTTAGTGGCAACTGACAGCCATAAGCACGCGTGGAGCAACAAACTGACAGCTCTTCGCATTCCACTCAATTTCCATGATAAAAATAAACTTGGTGAAGAAACCGATCTAGAATTGCAAAGATCTAGCAGCTAATCCTTTTTATGGGAACCGAAAGGTAATGGCATGTGCTCTTTATCAATTTGCTAGACAACAGAAATATCCCACCGGGCAGTGGAGGAAAATGGAGCGAAAACGTAAACTAGAAAGGATGTTAAATCTTACCGCATCCATGGACAGGACTGCGCTCCTTCCTTCAAGATCTCACACAATCCTACAGTTTGAGTGAAAATGGCAAAACGGTCAAGAGTCCCCCAATCACGTGGTGGTACTGATAAAATGTGCTAAACTAGATCCAACTTTACCTTGGAGAAAACGTTAAAAAAACGGGCTTGCTAGCGCCCGGACGTCCGACGGGGGTAAAAAAATCGGACAGTACTGTAGCAGGAAAAAATCCCGCCGCAACATAGGTATGATGTTGCATGCAACATGTAAAATTTTTTGCAACATACAAAAATAATATATGCAACATCATAGAACAATATCTGAAACAAAGAAAGCCACCGGTTGCAACATTGGGGACTCCTACAGAAACGGAGTGGGGTAAGAAGATTACCATTGCCTCTAATTATCTTCCTTTTGTGTTTATTGGCTAAAAAGGATCAACTTTGTGTGGGCACATAGGTATATGCGACCTGAGACATTTCATACGAAACATCCAATCAAACTTCGTGCAACGTCAAGACAAGGCTATTGCAACATCAAAATTATACAACTGCAACATTAAAAAAATCATTGCAACCAATGCAACATTTCAGATCTATTTTTGCAACATTCACATGAAATAGTTGAAACATTCTTTTACAACATCCGAAACACGTGAAACATGCTGTTGCAACATGTAGCAAACCCTAGCAACATGCATCGGATCCTACCTGCTGCACGCCATGAATGTCGCCTGGAGCTTCTCCGGCGGCCGGCGCGAGGGACGCCGCGGGGAAAGGCGGCCCACGACCGGCCACCCATCGACGTGCACCGCCCGACGGCGTCCAGGGCGGCAGCGGCACCCCCGAGGAGCGGCACGGTGGTGGCTGCGGTCACGGACGAGTGGCGTCCGGAGGAGCATGGATGGGGAGCGCGCGACAGCGTGGAGGAGGAGGCAGCAACGAGGGAGACGGCGGCGCGCGCGGTGGAGCCGCGATGAGGGCGGCGGCGACGGCGACGAGAGGGCCGCAGCGGCGCGGATCGACGACGAGGGAGGCGATGGCGACGCAGTGGAAGAGCGCGAGGTCGACGGCGGCGCGGGGAGCCGCGATGACGGAGGCGACGACGACGAGGTAGGCGACGACGACGATGGAGGCCACGGTGGCGGCGTGCTAAGGACCCACGGAGGCGGAGCTTGAGGCGCCGGCGCAGCGGACGGACCCACGGAGCGTGCGGACGCCGGTCTCCCGCGGCGCGACGCCTCCGCTGAGGACCGCCGCCCGCCGACGCGAAACGAGTGGAAGCTGCATACAGGAACCGGGTGGAGAGGATAAAATCATGAAACGGTTGGAGAGGATAAGACCGGTGGAGTGGTGGGGAATGGAAGCGTCCGAATTTTTTATTCCTCCGGGTGACCGTATACTAGCATTTCCGTAAAAAAAATCTTTTTTTACTACGCTGCTGCCCTCCTCCATGGATCTGTAGAGGTGGGAGGGGGCAAGGAATGGATCTGTGGTAATGGGGATTCGATGAGGGGAGCAGGTTGGAGCACAGGGAGGGGAGTGCGGCTGGACGAGTCGACGGCGCCGGCTTGCTTGCGTGAGGGCGGCGGCGCCGGAGGAGTGAGGGAGTGCGGATCTGAATTGAAGTAAATGGAAGCTCCAGGCCGGCGTGCCCTCTTTTGGGCCAACAATCCACGCTCGAGCCCACCCCCATTAACTAACTGAATTGGGCCCACATAGTTCATCCATTTTCGCTCTGAGTTTATTCGAGAGAACCGATAAGAGCAACTGGTTTAAGAAAAAATGTTTTAAAAAGAGATAAGAGCAACTCCGATCCAACAGGTTTCCTAAACAGCCCCTATCCCAAGATTAGCTGTCCAATATAATCAATCGAACCGGCCATGATCTTACCCGTTTCCTAAACAGGTTTCCTAAATCGATTGTACGATGAACAATATAGGCCGGTCGTCGTTCGACCATGCCTTCCTTGCTCGTCAGACACTTGAAAAGTACTAAACTTTACCATTCAAAAAGAAAATTATTAATAAATGCAATAGGATGGGCTTAAGATATATTCATAAGGTTATCGAATTTGCTTGGCGGATAAAACTCTCATGCTTCAACAGTCAGCACTCAGCAAGCTTCAAATCCATTGTATTTGCATGATGCTTACAATATACAAATACAGAACTCCGTCATAATGGTGTCGCAAAATGAATAGATTAGTCTTTCCATAAGTTGATGCAAGGACGATCAGGGATGTGCATTGGCTGCTCAATTCACTCCACATAAACTCCGGAGATCGGAGATCTGAGAAATGGATGTAAAAGCCGTAGCTAGTTTTCTTCTGCAAAGTGCATACTAAAAACTGAACACGTGTGCAAACACAGCCCCGGTGCGTCATTCTACATACAAGTATACAACATTCATGTCTATATATCCGGTTCTAGAAAATTTTGTAGGCCATTTTTCCTGAAGTACTAATTAACATTTCACAAATATAAAAATGAAGTACTTGCTTTTTTTTGGTCTTCTGACGTTTGTCTCAATGAAAATATGCTCTTAATTAGAATTTAAGGAAAGAAAATGTTAACTACAAATCTTCATAAACCATCAGATCCAATAGGTTTAACTGCTAACAGTGCTTGACAGTTTGCTAGAAGGAAAAGTAAGTGTAGCTTTTAACATGAAACGGCATCAGAACTCAGCCTTTCCCTAGTGCATTTCCAAATCCTCATCACCTTGCTTCTGATATAAAGTTTCATCACAAGGAGAACGTGCAAAATCTGTTAACATTAGCGACAAATTATGAATTCATTTGACATTTCAGATTCAGATGAAAATGCCCTGGAAGTTCACAAGTATCATGCTGCAGATAAAGTTAATTTTTACACTTGTAAAACCAAGTAGTTGTAAAAGTGCCATCTCTTATCTCTAAATACTGTAGTCCTTTTTCACAGCCCTTTTGTCATAGACACCAGTGAACAGGATCTACAGGTAAGATCTTCTAGCTACCCTTCAGCAGTGTAAATAAGCTAAATATAAAATGTAATAAACATCAGCTAGTGCAGTTTTTGGTATTATTGCGGCAGAGTTTTCAAATTTGAACTTTGCAATACCATGCATTGCTGGCAACATCAAGATTTATCCTTTCAGCACAAACAAACATAAACACGAGTGACGAAACAAACGTTCACAGTGAAAAGTGAAGATAGTGTTACAACAATTATAATTCTGGAAACAGTGAAATACATAGCATAGGAACATGAAGTCCAAACATCATATGTTTGCTTGCAATATCTAGTGGACAAAATGTGAGAAGGAATACACTGAAGTACCATCAGAATGCATTACCTAATACAATAGATATGTTTATATTGCTAAATGCTCCTGTGCTTCACATTTGGAACACCAAATTCAACTAGAACCTCAAAAGGGCCAATTCCAGTGCTGAGTAGCAAGGGCCGGTGACTCCGCGAAATAGGGGACATATGGTAAAATATGATTACCGTCAACCCCGCCGCCTAGAGTGCAGAGAGTGCACACTTCCTCGCTATCCATGTCATATGATTTCAGTTTCAGATCCCAGTGCTGAAAATAATATATCAAATTGCGATCTGGGTGAACGGCAACCACAGTATATTCAAAACGAGCTCGGCAACCCCTTCCAAACATCTGCAGAAAGGTCACAGTGTGTTTCAGAACCCATTCTTCTCTGTCATAGTCCTGAAGAACCCAAACGGACAGTTCAGCCAACTCGCAGGTGTAGTCTATATGTTGATTAATGCACTGCAGGCGCCCTTGGGATTCACTGAGAAAAGCAATGTCAGCATCCTTCTCCGGTCCGTTGATGATCCTACGATTCTTCCCTTCCCCATCAACTGCAACTATTAGGTCCTGTTTTATTTTCCATCCTGCGAAGTGCAGCATGCCACTTACAAAGGCGCCTCCTTTAGCGAATGATACGGGCTCATCACTCCACTCACCTGTCCTCTTACACCACAACCCAGTTTGGGACGAGTAGGTGTGCACCTCCTCCACGGTTGGAACATCGACATCGTCTGTCCAGAACTCGATCACCTGAAAGTGCGAGGACACGGCCGGGTCAAAAATCAAAAAGACGAACTTTTCGTTGCCATCGCCGGAGAAATAGTAGTCCTCTTCCTCGCTCTCTTCCAATTCCAATAGGTAAAGATCACCAGGCTTCCAGCCGGAGCTGGGCACGGCCACCCACTGCTCGGTGGCCGGGTTGCAGACGATATAGCCCAGTGAATTGTAGGTGTCTCCAGCCCTTCTATGGCTGAAGAGAAGAAGACCGTTGCAGGAATCGAAGAGGCCGAACTCATCTATCCCCGGCTGGTCCGCCAGGAAGGAGTAGGACGCGAGGGGCGCGGATCTACCCGACGTGTTGATGAAGCGGCCGTTGAAGACGCGACTCGGGCTCACGCCGCCGCCATTGTCGCTGTTGCCGTCGCCGCGGATCTCGAGGGCGTAGAAGAAGCCTTCGAGGGTTTGGGGGAGCTTGGTGCAGCGGAGGCGGCCGGCGATGAGGTCGCGCCAGGCCTTGGAGACGCACTTGAACCGGCAGAGGGATCTGGCGGGGACGCGGGAGAGGATCTCCACCAGAGCGTCGTCGGGTAGGACGGGCGCGCTCCTCTGTCCCTTGCCGCTGCGAACGGATAGGAGGTGAGGGGATGAGCGTGGGAGAGAAAGAGAGCGGTCGCCGGGCTGGGGAATCTATCTTACCGGCGGCGGCGGGGGACGACGGCGATCGCCGGGCGCAGACGCATGCGCCCGATCCCTTCGCCTGCGAGACCCAACGCCGCTGCCGAGCGCAGCCGCAGCCGCAACCGCCCGATCCTCGCTGCCTTCTTGCTGAGCATCTCGGAGCTAGGGCTCACGACGAGGGGTGGGTGCTCCCGCCGGCCGCCGGCGACGATGGGGGCAAGAGCGGCGGGGCAAGATGAGACTGAAATGGGAAATGAGACTTCTTAAAAAAAAAACAGAGAAACTGAAATGGTCTTGTGGGCCGGGCCACATTGCAGCAAGAAGGCGTAAAAACGAGGACCGGGCCGGACCAAAAATGCACCGGGCTGAATATATGAGCCCATCCGATCCATTACTTTGCATGTTCGATAACAATTTTCAGCCATTGCTATCGTTAAAACTCTCATGCTTTAAACACCAGCACTTAGCAAGTGCAAGCCTCGAACCCAATGTGTTTGCCTGATATCTACAATTTAAAGAAGCACGAAATTACAACCATAACTATGTCAGAAATTGATGTCACACATTGCTAGGATTAGTCATTTCAGAACTTGATGCAAGGATCGCATCTGCTGCTAGTCCTGTATCATATCTTTTACATCTAGTTCATCATAAGATCCCTCACAGTTGCTACTGGCAAAGATATCAGCTCCAGAGATCTGGAAGCAGAAATCATTAACACCATAAGCCTTTTCGTTTCTATAATGTATTTCTACTGAGTCCAGAACTAAAATGTACAACTCAAATACCACTTTCAAAAAGTCAGTGACCAAAAAGACAGGGATATGGCCATATGGGCCATTTACTCCGAATGGTTGGGAATACGCAGAACTTAAAAATATTGTTCTTTGGTAGTGTCCTTTGCTATGAGATTTACCATAGACCATTTTGTAAGGTTCATGGATCCAACCTTCCAAGGCTATACAGGTATGGATTCAGCTGTTAAGTTATTGAACTGACATCCATCTACTACAAATTGAAAGTGCCATCGCACCATTGCTTCGTCTCCACACGCACTCAGGTCACTTTTGGAGGAGATAAATTGTACTCATGCTCTCAGCAAACAGCTGTAGCTCTCAACAAGCTCCAGCTGCTTAAGCAACTACAGTACAATATTTCTGAACATCTCACAGGATGAATTGCATGTTAGGGCTCCTGTAAAGTCTACAAAAATGCAATGATTTTGTCTCAATGACAATATATATGCTCCTCCCTTTTCTAAAAAAATATATATGCTCCTGATTAGATTTCAAGGAGGTTTATCTGTACCGGAGAGGGTAAAAGGAAGTTAACTGAAGGCCAGGAAAAAACATTCACTATAAATCTTCAGATTCCGGCAGACTCGATAGGTTTTACTAGCTGCTAACAGAGTTTGCCAGAACGAAAACATCAAATGTAGCTTTTAACATGTGATAAACTCAATAGTCAGCCTTTGTCATCATCACAACAGTACATGAAAATTCCAGGGACCCTTTTCTCTAAATATTTCCTAAATTTTTGCATTTCCAAATCTTCATTACTTAACCTCTGGTCTAAAACTTCATCACAATATGTGAAAACATATAGCTACAAATTATGAATTCGTTTGGCATTCGAGTTTCAGTTGAAAAGCCCTGGATGTTAACAAGTACCATGCTTCAAATAAAGTTAATTTGTACAGTTGTAAATCCAAGTAGTTGTGAAAGTGCTATTGCTCTTGTCAGACATAAGCGAACAAGATCTACATGTAAGATCTTCAGTCCAAACTATACTACTAAACGGTTCTACCTAAAGATTTATCCTTTCAGCACAAAAAAAAACATAAACAGGAGTGACGGTTTGTAGACACTCGGTCGTATGGAAAAGAAAAGGGAAGAAAGTAGAAAGTGCTACAGCAATTATGATTCTGGAAACAGTGAAATACATAGCATAGGATTAGGAACATGAAGTCCAAACATCATATATTGTGCAACTTAGACAATTGCACGCATATGGAATGGTAAGTACGATCAGAATGCAATACCTCTAATACAATAGATATGTTTATATTGCTAGCTGCTCCTGTGCTCCACATTTGGAACACCAAATTTGACTAGAACCTCATCAGAAAAAAGGGCCAATCCCAGTGCTGAGTAGCAAGGGCCGATGACTCCGCGAAATAGGGGACATATGGTAAAATATGATTACAGTCAACCTCGCCGCCTAGAGTGCGGAGAGTGCACACTTCCTTGCTATCCATGTCATATGATTTCAGTTTCAGGTCCCAGTGCTGAAAATAATATATCAAATTGCGATCTGGGTGAATGGCAATCACACTATATTCAAAATGAACTCGGCAACTCATTCTTCCAAACAGCTGCAGAAAGGTCACGGTGTGTTTCAGAACCCATTCTTCTTTGTCATAGTCCTGAAGAACCCAAATGGAAAGTTCAGCCAACTTGCATGTGTTGTCTATATGTTGGTTAATGCACTGCAGGTGCCCTTGGGATTCACCAAGAAAAGCAACATGGGCCTTCTTCTCCGGTCCGTTGATGATCCTACGGTTCTTCCCTTCCCTATCAACTGCAACTATAAGCTCGTGGTGTATTTTGCATCCTACGTAGCTGGTGGCACTCAAATGCAGCATACCACTTACAAAGGCGCCTCCTGCAGCGAATGCTACTGACTCGCCACTCCACTCGCTTGTCCTCTTACACCACAACCCAGTTTCGGACGAGTAGGTGTGCACCTCCTCCGTGGTTGAAGGATCATCCGTCCAGAACTTGATCAGCTGAAAGTGCGAGGACACGGCCGGGTCGAAAATCAAATAGGTGAAATTGCAGTTGCCCTCACTGTCGGAGTAATAGTCCTCTTCCTCGCTCTCTTCCAATTCCAATCGGTAAAGATTATCAGGCTTCCAGCCGGAGCTGGGCACGGCCACCCACTGCTCGGTGGCCGGGTTGCAGACGATATAGCCCAATGAATTGTAGGTGTCTCCGGCTCTTCTATGGGTGAAGAGAAGAAGGCCGTTGCGGGAACGGAAGAGGCCGAACTCATCTATCCCCGGCCGGTCCTCCAGGAAAGAGGAGGACGCGAGGGGCGTGGATCTACCCACCGTGTTGATGAAGTAGTCGTGGAAGACGCGATTCGGCAGGACCACACCGCCGCCGCCGCCATTGTCGCTGTTGCCGCCGCCGCCGGCGTGGGTCTCGTCGTCGTTGGCGTCGGAGACGTAGAAGAAGCCCTCGAGGGTTTGTGGGAGCCTGGTGCAGCGGAGGCGGTCGGCGATGAGGTCGCGCCAGGCCTTGGAGACGCACTTGAACCGGCAGAGGGATCGCGCGGGGACGCGGGAGAAGATATCCACAAGGGCGTCGTCGGGCAGCGAGGGCACCGCCGCCGCCGCGATCCTCTTGCGGCGGTCGTCCATGCCGCTGCGAACGGATAGGAAGAGGTGGATGTGAGGAGATGAGCAGCAGAGAGGAGTGCGGCGCTCGCCGAACGCCGGGGCCGGTGGGGGTCGCCGGCGCCGCCGTAGTGGCGGCGGCTGCGGCGAGTGAGATCGATCTGAGGAAGCAGGGGCCGTACTAGGTGGTTATTAGATGGTGTTTTGTGGGCTGGGCCGCATTCCGAGCAACTCGGGCCGGCAATGGGGTTCCACTAAGAGCGAGTTAAGGCCCGTTTGAATATTTTGACTAAAGTTTGGGTTAAGCCTAAATCGCGATCAGTCGCGCCGAAGCGCGATCGCGCGACACTCGGCCCAGCAGGCCCGCTCGCGCCGCCGCGCGCCACTACCGGAGCCGGAGAAGGAGGTTAGGGCGGCCGGGCAGTGGGGGACGCCCGGTGGACGGTGCCGGACTAGCGGCGGCGGGGGCGGAGGAGGCGACGAAGAAGACGAGACCGGTGGGTTAGTGTGGCGGCGGTGGTCGGAGACGACGCCGACGGGTTAGCGTGGCGGCGGGCGGAGGCGGAGGCGGCCGAGGCCGCCGGAGCCGGGCGGCGGAGGCTGCCGGCGGGGGAGAAGATGAAGCCGAGAAGGAAGGGGGCGGGGGTCGCGCGGTCCGCAATCGCGCGACCGGGCGCGCGATATCCCTGTGCATTTATTCAGCGTGCTCCTCCTCTTCTAAAATATACAATGCAGCTCTACAACCCATCATTTAAGCAACCAAATGGACCTTTAGATATCATTATTAGGTAGGCATTAGATCAATTTTTGTCATAAATTGGGTAGTCCAACGCCAATCTTATCTGCCAACAAAATGAAACTAAAAGTATGTACCATGTGATTGAAAACAATCATACTTTAGTTGAGAAAAAACAACCACCATATTTTTCAAAACGATAAAACGTTTCCTATGATTTCTCAAAAGAACAGAATTAAAACAAAGAAAGAATAACATTTTTGGCCATCCAACTATTATCTGAGTTTGGTTTTGGTCATTCAACTCCAAAATCAGATTTGCAGCCATTGAACTCTTAATACCGGACAGCTTTGTCTGCCAAAGTGGTTTTGAAGTTGGTTTTGCCGACTTGGATGACAAGTGTCGACGGACCAATGTGGCAAGACTCACCTATCCCTTTTCTCATTGTCTTGCTCTCCCTCCAGATGGAGACCGGCAGTGCCCTACCTCAGCCCTAGAGCTAGAGCGGAACCTCCGCCTTGAGTTGCACGCCACCACCGCTATTGGGCCACACCAATGCACATAAGCCTTGACACCTCGTCCCTACCTAGGCCATAGAGGTTGCCCCCGCCCAGCACCCTGCTCATCGCGCCAGCCATTGGAGAGCCTCGCCCGCTGATGGAGGGGAGGGGCCAACAGACTAGTAGATAGAGGAGGGATAGCCGATGAGCCAGTCAATGGCAGCGGTGGATTTTGCCGTGAGAGGAGTGGTAAAGGGTGAGAGAGGAAAAATATAATATCGACATATAGATCCCATGCCACGTATCATCCACATCAACAAAACTACTGACCAAAACAGTCATATGGCCAAATGTAAATGGATTTTTGATAGTTGAGCAATAAAAAAATCTTGATCTTTTTTAGTTGGATGGCCAACACCAAACTTGAACAGCAGTTGGATGGCCAAAAATTTACTTCTTGCTTAAAAAAAGCTATTGTAGAGCACACTAGTTGATTTTTAGGCTTTCATAATTAAGACTAGCAAGAACGCACGTGCGGCACACACGTTTAATCGAAAATAAGATTGTATAACAGATAGTTGGCTGAAGACCATATTGGTTACGAACTCGACGATTCCATGTAAGCGTGTGTTTTTTTTTCACGGACTGTTTCGTCAAGTGTGGTTTGACGAAAAAAAGAACCTGACAGGTGAGGTCGTAAAAGGAGTTATGTTTTAATAATTTATAGATGCATCGGTTCTCGAAAATTTTGGAGATATGCACACTGACTTTTAAACGAAATTACATTATTTCGGCTAGCTCTTCAAGGAAAAGAAAAATCACCGTGTACATATGGTCCTCATCACCAACCCCACCCTTGTCTGTGGACCTATTCGCCAATTAAACATGCATGGCCGAGCCTACAGGTACAACTCGTCCAACTGTCTAGCCATCGGCGTCATCCGTGAGATCGTGACTGAGCGTGACTGCGTGAGTGGGGTACGAACCTCCGGCGTATTCGAAAGTCGTTGCTCATCAAAGCCTCTGCGGCTGTGACTGTTGGATAAAAGACCGGTTCTTTTTTATTTAAAAAATAAAACACAATATAGACGCTTGTGTTTTATATAAAAATGCCTACAGAAGATTTAGCTTAAATGAATGAGAGATTTAAAGAGAGAAAAGATGCCAGCTACATTTAGTTTGTCCATAATACATTCTAAAATGAAGAACGCAAATTTTATTAGGCTTAATAGCCATGTTAGTCCCCCAAACTTTGCTCATGGGTACGTTTTAGTCCTCGAAGTACCAAGAGGGAAAATTTAGTCCCTAAACTATTGTTTCTGGTCTGGTCTAGTCTAGTCCATAGCCTTAGTTAGCATGCCACATCAGCGGGTATAGTGTGCCATACTCTGAATATCCAGAGTACCCTCTACACCAATTAGTCAATTACACAGAACTATTCATTACTAAGTTTGTCTATTTTTTGCGAAATTAATTAAGCATGTCTTTCTTCATATTTCCTCTAGATTTTTTTAATCGAATCTTGCTTTTTACAAGCCAACAATCCCTCTCCTGATATTCCTAAATTATACATGCTAAAATAGTGTCATATATTGCCACATGTTACTCTTAGTTGCTCAATGCCGTAATTAATTTTATGAAAATAAGTGTAGACAACTCCATCACGTTATCAGTAGCAGATGACGAGAGCATGGACTGCGCCCTAATATTATGTAGCATGACCTGTTGTTCGCTAGAGTGCCACTGCTGCGAGCCAGAGAAGCTATTGTGGAGGGCACTATGCATGTTTGGTGTATGGCATACCAGACGAGCTAACAACGAGGAACGAGCTGACATGACACGCCATCTAATCCAGATCAGCTGACATGGCATACCAATATGGTACACCAACTAAAATTAAGGACT
>OAMR01000717.1:414971-428157 GCA_900205405.1 Echinochloa crus-galli | reverse complement strand
CCGATCTACCTCCTCCTCCGCCGCCACCACCACCACCTCGACGTCCAAGTTATTCTGAGCCGCCGCTGCTGCCGCTTCGGCCTCCATCGCCGCCACCTAGTGCCTATTTTCAGCCGCCACGTCGGCCTATATCGCCGCCCCGTGCTCACACCGAGCCGCCGCCGCCGCGTCGGCCACCATCTCCGCCACCGTCACCGCCGCCACCGCCACCTAGTAATTATTTTCAGCCGCCACGTCAGCCTATATCGCCGCCTCGTGCTCACACCGAGCCGCCGCCACCACCACCTCTTCCAAAATACGAGCAGCCACCAAGTCGGCGTCCACCGCCACCACCACCGCCGCCGCCGCCGCCTTATCTTCCAACTTATTCTGCGCCGCCGCCGTCTCGTCAGCCTCCGTCACCCCCGCTGTCACCGGTCCGCCGTCCTGCTCGTTCTGAGCCGCCGGCGGCACCGGCTCCACCGCCACCTCCACGTCCATCACCACCGCCGCCGCCGGCACCACCTCGCCTTCCAACTTATTCAGAGCCACCGCGACGTCCACCGCCGGAACCACCTCGCACTTCTTTCTATCCAGACCTGCCACCGCCGCCTCCACGCCCAGCTCCGGCAAAGTCCGCCGTTGATGCGCTAGCAAAGGCCGCCGCCGCAGAGCCGAAGCCACCGCCGACGCCGCCACGTGGGACGCCGGGCACAATACCAGCGGCGCCGAAGATCCCTGCCTTGCTGGAGACGCCGATCTCCGTGTCACCGGCTTCCCCGGCACCTCCGCCTTATATTACCGGCCATCGCGCGTACGAAGCGCCGAAGAAGCCACCGGAAGACGCCATTTCTCCGGCACCGCTGCCTCCTCGTCAAGCAGAAGCAGAGGAGGCGCCGAAGAAGCCGCCGCAACGTACCAAGGCACCAGAGGAAGACGGCAGGGTCAGTAGGGGGTTACCGGAGGAGAAGACGAAGAGCAACGAAAAGAAGGGGACGGAGGAGACGACGCGGGGTGGAGTGAGAGGGACGGTGGACGACGCCATAACGGCGTCGGGGAAGAACCAAGCTTCGATGACGATGGCGCCGCCGGAGCAGGGAAGGCAGCTGCTGGTGAACGCTGTTGCGGCGGCAGCCGTGCTCGTGGGGATCATCTGGTCGGTGTGGCACAACCTCAGCAGCTAAGCAACTGACAGAGTGACAGAGCGGCTTATCTAGGTGGTTGAAATGATTTGCAACTTGTAAACATGTAAATATGTGTTGTTCTGAAGTTGCAGTTACAATCACCCACAAGTCATGCCCAGATTAACCAAACAGAGGATCAATGGATGTAACCTCACACAGGCCACAAACCACACCCCAAGAATCTCTTGTACGTGAACAAGTAAAACAGAGGGCCCTGGGGAAGCCAGGAGCAGAGCAGAGCACCCCGGAAAAGGGGATCAGTGTATAAACAAAAGCACTTCTTGTGTCAAAAGCAAACTCTTCCTGTATGTGCTACGCCCGGAACACCTACTTGTAAACTCCTTCGCTAATAGAAATGGAGCCCAATGTCATGCCTGTTGGTTCAAATAGAAATGAGAACAAGCAAAACAGAGCGCCCTTGAACAACCAGGAACAGAGCATAAACTTGTGTCGTCAAAAGCAAATTCTCGTGTATCGAAACAGAGTGCACGGCCTGAATTTCCTTCAGCACAACCCATTCTAAGATTCAGTTCGAAAACCTGCATGTTCCGAACGCCGAAAGCATGGCAACTGTCCTGTCCAAGCTAGGCAGATTCTAGACATCACAGGGGCCACGCAAGACATAAGTTATAGGCTACGCAATGGACCATTCATCCAAGAGCAACTCACACGAATCATAGCACCAGACAATTTTCTTCCCGATACGAACATATGCAATTCGAGCCGTAACACACCTCAGAGTTGCAGATGAAACACTGCAGATATCCACTCGGTTTTACAATACAAGTACACGGGCAACTTGCCTAATAACCACCAAATTCATGAAGAGCAAGAGAGGTATAGGTAGGGTGCGATCATTGTGCCAAAAAAAAACACTAACCTAACCACAGACGGGGACGGATTGCCCAGATTATTCGAAACAAATGGCTATGATGACACCCTTCTTGTAATTAAAGCAAAAGCCGTGGTGGAGACGGTTCTCACTTGGCGCTGGCGAGCTGGGTGCGGATGAGCTTGGCGGCAGAGACCATGTTGGTTAGGGCGGGCTTGACCTCGGTGTACTTGCGGGTCTTGAGACCACAGTCAGGGTTCACCCAGAGGATGTTGGTGTCGAGCACCGCAAGCATCTTGTTGACGCGGTCGGCAATCTCCTCGGTGGACGGGATCCTGGGGGAGTGGATGTCGTAGACACCAGGGCCGATGCCGGCGCCGTACTTCACACCCTCACGGAAGACAGAGAGGAGCTTCTCGTCAGACCGTGAGTTCTCAATGGTGATCACATCAGCATCCATGTTGATGATGGAGTGGATGATGTCGTTGAAGTTGGAGTAGCACATGTGGGTGTGGATCTGTCAAGAGAGACAGAGAGAGAATGAACTAAGTTGGAAGGTCAATGAAGATGTGACACTGCCAAGGCTCCACACCACAGTTCAAAAAATTACCTGGGTGGTGTCCTTGATCTCACAGTTGGTGATTCTGAAAGAGTGAACAGCCCAGTCCAAGTAGAAAGCATGCTCAGCCTTGCGGAGTGGCAGACCTTCTCTCAAAGCAGCCTCGTCAATTTGGATGACCTGCAAAGAATAATGATGAAGTAATATCAGCAATATGATCAATCATAACTGTGCTACCTCTTGATTAAATGAGAAACCAAAAATGTAGAAGTGCCAACCTGAATACCAGCAGCCTCAAGATCCTCAACCTCCTTCTTGATTGCAAGAGCAATCTGGTAGCAGGTCTCAAACCTGGAAGATATCAACCATGAGTCAGCCTCTACACAGAAGAGGAAAATGACGTTCTGAACAGAATGAAAAGCTGTCAAAGTTTCTGACCTTGGCTGGTCATTCCTGACAAAGGACCAGTTAAGAATTGTGACAGGACCAGTCAACATTCCCTTCATCGGGCGAGATGTCATGCTCTGGGCGGTCGTCGACCAGAAAACAGTCATGGGGTTGGGGCGGCTCACATCACCGTAGATGATCGGTGGCTTGACACACCTTGATCCATAAGATTGCACCCAACCATTGGCAGTGAATGCAAAACCAGAGAGCTGCTCACCAAAGTACTCAACCATATCGTTTCTCTGTAAAACATAAACCAGCAGGTAAATGTGAGCACAGATCCTTACACAGAACTAACTGATATTTCCTACATATGGGATCATATTTATTTCCTAAACACACAGCAAAATCTAGCTGAATAGCTTCAAGACAACTGACCTCAGGCTCGCCATGCACAAGCACATCAATGTCAAGCTCTTCTTGGAGCTTAACAACCTTGCTGATTTCCTCCTTGATGGCACTGACGTACTCCTCCTCGGAGATCCTGCAGCGTGAATTTCCAATAAGCAATACATCCAACATTGAGACAAGTGGAGCAATAAAATTAAATGTTACTCACTTCTTTGCCTTGTACTCACGGCGGACCCTCCGGAGCTCCACGGTCTGCGGGAACGAACCAATTGTGGTCGTGGGAAGAACTGGAAGGTTCAGCTTCTTCTGCTGAGCATCCAATCTAGCACTAACATTGGTAGCACGGCGGTGGTCAGAGCCCCTGAGAGCAGCAGCCTGTAACAAAATACAGAAAGAGGTTGGTACATGCCAACACAGAATTAGAATGCGCAAGTCTTCAAGTCCCAGGTACTTACAGCCTTCTGGACCTCTTCATTTGTCACACGGGGTGATGATTTCCTAGAGGCCTGAGCAGCAGCATTGGCTGCAAAGTAAGCCTGTAAATGACATTTGTAGAATGTATAGGTCAGCACAATTTTATATGCAGCGAAAAGAAAGATCAAGGTTAGGTTAAGAGAATAGAGAATAAGGGAAAAAAGGAAAATACCTCATCCTTTTGACCAGCCAAGGCTTTGGCAAGAGCATCAACCTCAACCACCTTCTGGGCAGCAAAAGCAAGCCAAGACTTGATCTCGCTGTCAAGCTTAGTCTCGTTAACAAGATCCACAGCGGTGTGCATGAGTGAGCATGAAGTCGACACAACAAGCTTGTCTGGACAAATGGCACGCATGTTATCAGGTATTGCTAGTTGTAATTACCCAATCTTATGATAGATAAACTCCAAAAGCATGCTTACCCTTTCCAACAACAGCTTCAAGAGACTGGAGAGTGCTCAGAGATGTAGCAAGATCATCAGCCCAGATGTTACGTCCATCGACAACACCAGCAAAGAGATACTTTCCAGCAGGGAAGCCAGCACTTGTGACAAGCCCAAGAGTCTGGGTTCCACGAACAAGGTCAAAACCATAAGCAGTCACACTGCTCAAGGATGTCAGAGTCCTGTTGCAAAAGAGCAATTAAGTATGATGTCCTTTCAAAAGGTAGTTGAAGGGAACAGCATTCTCAAAAGGGTATAATGGTAAGCAGAATGACATACTTGTATGATTCTGCCGGAACATCAGCAAAGTAAGTCTCGACAAGCACATTCAATCCAGAAAGTGCAGACTCAAGTTCTGAGTATGCAGCGGAGAATGCAGCCAATTTTTGAGAATCAAGGTCGAGGACAAGGGTGGGCTCATCAAACTGAATCCATGAAGCCCCAGCAGCCTTCAATTCAGCAATGACCTCCCTGCAATCATCATGCATCAAATTATCAACTGAAGACTTCAGGCCAACAGTAGTTAGTAGCTTGTTTATAATCTTCTTGATTAAATGAGAAACCAAAAATGTAGAAGTGCCAACCTGAATACCAGCAGCCTCAAGATCCTCAACCTCCTTCTTGATTGCAAGAGCAATCTGGTAGCAGGTCTCAAACCTGGAAGATATCACCCATAAGTCAGCCTCTACACAGAAGAGGAAAATGAAGTTCTGAACAGAATGAAAAGCTGTCAAAAGTTACAGACCTCTCATGAAGAAGCTAGTTATGTGAATGCTCAGGGCTGTTTGTTTAAGACCAGTTCGATATGATCTGAAAATAATAATCTTCCAATTGACAGTAATGAGCTATCCTGGTGTACTCCTACATCCTAGTTTCTGTGGTAATCCAAGATTAAGAATTAAATGCGGGATTAAAAATTGCTTGATCACTACTTTCAAGTTGTATAAGCAGAAGGCAGCATGTTATCATCAATAGGAAATTGTTATCAACAATTACACAGTCCAAGTACAAAAGGAAGTACTAGGAGAATGGGTTGACACAATAAATGGAGACAACAGAATTATATCAATAGTATCGTACCGCCTTAGCCTCATTGTATTCATTAACAGCCTTGTGAGATGCGTAGGAGAACTTGGTGTTAGGGCCCAATTCAGGGACAATAAAGTGGCTGCAAAAGTAGAACAAAGCTTGTTAGAAAAAAATAACAGAAAAGCTGAACTGGAAATTACCATTGGTAGAAGCCAAAGTACTTACTAGTTGGTGTCAAACCACTTGGTCATCTCCATAGCAGGGACAGTGGCGTTGCCCCTGGCCATGGAGAAGTAGGTGTCGTGCCCAATCTCCCCACCAGTCCATGAGTACCGCTCCGGGACAGCACCGAGCATGGCGGTGGTGTCAAGGACCTGGTCGTAGTACGAGAAGGTGTTGCTGGGGATGTACTTGATCCCAGCATCAGCCATCTGCTTCCAGATGCTGGCCCTGAGGTCGGTGGCGACCTTCTCCAGATCCTCAGCGCTGCTCTTGCCATCCCAGAAAGACTCGAGGGCGAACTTGAGCTCCCTCTTGGGGCCCATGCGAGGGTATCCAACAATGTGGGACGCCATCTTTCTGTGACGCAAGCAGAATTTCAATCAGAATTGCATCATGAACAAGAAAACAATGATGCCGCAACGGAGAACACAAACAGGGATGAGAACAATAAATAGGTTATGATCATGGTGATAGAAGTGAACATCCAAAATGTGAGCCGCATGTGACTTGACCATGATACTGAAGATATCTGATCACAAAATCGAATAAAGATTCGCTAAATGATACTTTGCCTATCAAGATGCTAACTCCATATCTATGCATGAATACTTGCATTATAGTAATGTGCCCACTATACAAATATCATGAATCTTATACCATAAAAGACACCTGATTCCTATGCATAGCTGTTACCATCAGATCCACTGATTACCCAACAAAAAAAATTAACTAAACTAATAAATTTCAAGTTTCAAGGAACAAAACATATTTAGCCTAGTAGTATGGTAGGTAGGTATGTAGTGCATACCACCAGACCCCAACAGAAAGTAGGTCCCACAGCCCCAAGGGGTGGGTGCTGGCCAACCGATACACTTGACCTAACTATAATTGGTGGGGGACGCTGTCGCTCTCACAGTCTAACCATAAACATGGGGTGGTGGATCTAGGACCGCGGCAGAGCACATGGCAGCCCCAGTCCACTCGTTCATTTATCCGCTTTGCTTAACGAACTTGTAATCCTAAACATCATGCACAACCATACGGAAGGGCAGTCAAGCGACAGGCTCGGATGCACGAGTGCCAGCCAGCACAAGCTGTACGTGGCGAGATCGTGCCGAATAATAAAATGTCTCTGGAGAGACAGATCTCGACACGAAGCGAGCGCGACTATAAAAATCAAGTCGCTGAACTAGTGAGGGGTCAGTCAACATGGAAGATAAACCTCCCAGATCTAAAACCCCCGGAGGCCAACCACTGGCCGATCCAACTGCGCGGAGCGAGAAAACTGACCAGACGCGATCGGATTTCTCGCTCCAGTCGAGACGGTCGAGAAGCGCTCAGATCTACACGGCCGACGCTCTGCTACGAGCGAGCCACCCAACCAACCGCATCGGATCGATGGAATCGAATCGACTGCCCGCCACCCACCCACCATCAAACCAAACCAAACCTAACGAATCGAGAGCACAAGCGGATCAAACACCCCCGATCTCGTCGCCGCCGGACCGGACCCATGAATCGGGCGGCGGTGGCGACGCCGCGCGGGAGCAGATCGAAGCGGAGCAGTGGATCCCGCGACACCCAGACATCCCATCCCATACCCCGAGGAAGAGGAAGCGGGCGGGATCGGCGACAGCACGCAAGGATGGATTATGGAGATGGGCGAGGCGCAGGCATGCTTACCCGGAGACGGGAAGGGAGAAGTCTCAGCGGCGGATGAATGATAATACGGGGGGAGGGAGGGAGGAGCACAGCACGGGAAAGGCAAGGGGTTTGGGAGGGGCTTATTTATAATAACCAGCCTCTCTCCCCTTCGTGTGGTTTTGGCCTCCGCGCTGGCTGCTGCCGCTCAGCGGAGGGGAGGGGGGTTGGTGAGATCTGAGAGGAGAGAGGCCGGGATTGGTGGTGGCCGAGGATTTTCATTTTTTTTCCTAATTATAATAATGGCTGTTTTCACCTATCGGCCCTCCACTTGGATCGTATTTTATCTTCGTGTCCCTCTAATTTTTTGTGGCGTGGGAGAAGGAAGACAGTTTATTTCCAAAAAAATAGGGGGGGGGGGGCGGAAGAAGGAAGACAGCGAGCCACAGTGACATGTAGTATTGGACATGTTGGCTGGAGATGAGATGACACGTGGATGAGCAAATTGGTGGCGTGTGGCCAGTATATGGTGACCCTCACAAGTTCTCCTCCTCCTTTTTTTTGGTTTAATATGGAAATATTAGTAGCTTTGAAGTTGCCAATTATAAAGGTAGTTATCAATGGTGATGTATACTGTTTATGTGAAAATGATCGATGCCGGATGGACACGTACGCCGGCTACGAACCAAACTCCGTAGTGTAATTTGTGGTGCTGTGCCGTTTTTGCTTTTTAATTTGCACCCATTCTAGTGCGGGTTGGGGTAGTCGCCAATGTTAATAAGTGGCACGTCACCGTAAATTAGGCTTTGCTCCAGCCTCCATGGCCTACTTTCAACCACACTTTGACAGTGGCCATATTGGCTGCCTGCTACAATATTGACTTATCAGTGAGTTACGTGTGCCTGCTCACTTCCTCATTGCGCTCGATCATATATGATTGTTGCTTATTTCTGTATATAATATAACAACCATTATTTGCCTACCGAAAGGAGGAGCTGTAAGATTTTAATCTGCCCTGTAATTTTTTATTAGATATCATAGGAGCAACTGATTGGCGCTTTTATATATCAGAAAAGGCATGCAGCTAGCACAGTGTGTTATCTTATTGTTCGACGTTAGTTAAGATCCGCAAATTGATCGCACTCTTTCAGTAAAGCGGGAAATTATTTCCATGGACATGATAATTGACATCCAGCATGCCATGCCAATTGGGTGTTTCCACCGAACAAAGACGTACGCTTTCCAGAAAGCTTGTCTGTCGTCTTTCAGTGGTTCATCATGATTGTTACGCGTGATCGATGCAGCATATGGAAATTACTAAATAGTATTTCAGCACTATACTACTTGGTATTTGCAGTGTACTTGACAGCATGTTTACAGCCCAAAGGACGAACATAAGGCCGTTGGTTTGTTTTTTATATATAAAAATAAATGTTCTCGTGAATTTGCCAATCAAAATGAGGCCTCATGAGAACCGGCAGCAGTTGATGTAGCAAACACATGGGCATGAGGGGGAGGACATCGGGGGAGTAGGTGACACCAGAAAACAATGCCTGAGGTGCGGGGTTGGTGAGATAGTGGCGAGCTACTTGCACTGACTGTTGTTCTTTACTCTTCTTTATAATTCAGTGTATACTTTTCTTTTGAAAATCACAGAACAAAACGTTGTGATCATTTATTTCTCAACAATATAGGACTATAGTTTTTTAAGAGGCTTATAATTCTAGTTGTTATGGGGAAGGAAGGTGGCGTTTGTTTTTTTACAGGTAGTACCATACATTGCGGTGCATATAGAAGAGAAAAACAAATATCAATTCAGAAGCAATAATAGATCTACCTATAATCAGGTGTCGCCTCTTGGAAACATGCAAAATCTTGTTTGTCCTGTATTGCTTGGTCTTTCTCTCAAGAAAGCACATTTTGTATTTACAGTTTTATACTTTTAAGTATAGGGATCATTATACCAATTCAGTGGCGGAACTTCGATTAAAAATAAGAGGGGTTAGTCGAACATGCATAATAATTAAGGAGGTCATATTAGTAATTTGAGTTAAATGCATCATCAGTACACAAACTTGACGAGTAGGTGCATTTAGGTACATCATCTCTCTAATTGCTCATTTACGAGCAACAACTTGTCATGCAGGTGTAAATAGGTCAACACAACGACACATAGCAAATGAATTTTTGATTCGTAGCTCGATTTGTGGTCTCTGCCTCTAACAAAGATTGAGTGGTAATATAAATCCTCAAATTATTGTGTTGTTCTAATATATTATTATTGTTCATCCTGTATTAGCATCATATAAACTTGGTGTTTGTCAGAACTGGTATATGTCAAAAATGAGTCCTAATAAACAACAAAATAACATCAAACATACACATATATTGTCTACATGACGTTTTTTTGCTCATGTGTCATGTTGGTGACCTATTTGCACCCATATGCCAAATTGTTGCTCTTAAATGAGTGATTAGAAAGATGATGTATCTAAACACACCCACTCACCAAGTTTGTGTATTAATGATGTATTTAACTTTTAGTAATTTTATACCCTACTGGTGGAACTAAGTACTTCTTAATGAAATTCTCTAAATCATGGGTTGGGTGGAGTGTGTGGTCTACATTGGCGAACACTAAGGTCTCTCAGTATCAACTTAACTACATTAAAAATCGGACACTCCTAATGTCATTCTATTTGAAATGGTAGCATACATGACCCACAATGAAATGTAAATATGCCATCGATAAAATTGCAACGAAAAAGCCAATTCATGCTAGAATCGACAAAAACTCATACTCTGATGCGTTTACTTTAGATACTGAGAAAGGAGGTACAAGAGGCGAGTGGGCACAATTGCTCCGGGCCCGTTTGGAACACAAGGGAATTTCACGTTCATGTGTATTCTTAGTCGAGTTTCGAATTTGCCGACCTTTCAAGCAATCGACGTCAATGCTTATAGACGATTGTGGTAGGGAAAACATTTCAAAGAATATACAGGGAAGAACAAGAGGGGAGAAAAAAAGGAAGAAAAGGAATTGCCACCACACCTGAGTGTTGGAAAGCGACAGTGTGACAAGGGAGTGTGAGTGCTGACGGTGCAGGCACGTGTTCGCCGTCCATGCGGCAAATGGATCGGACGGACGCCGACGGTGAGCTATCTCCTTCAACACTTTTTTTTTTGAAACGTAATCTTTTTCAGCACTCGACACCAACGATTACAAAACAAACCCTGTATGTAGACTGTAATGTTGCCGCCACCAGCTTAATATGTTCCTGTGGGTTTTATGCCTAAAAATGCAAGTACGTAAAATGAAAACCACGTGAGAGTGAGATATAGCCGGGGGCCAATGGCAGGGCTTCACGTGGCCTTGTCCCTGACGAGATCCCACACTGCACTACGCGGCGAAAATGGCACGCACGTCGAGAGCTCACCGCAAGCTGCCAAGATCTCCGCTGTAAAATATCTCATCTCGTTTTTTTTCCAAGATCAGCAGCAATTACAAATTTATATCTATCTATCTATATCTATCTTTCTATACTAAAGAATCCTAAAGAATTGAAAACACTTCTCACCCAATATACCACACCCGTCCCTCACAGAGGACCCACCTGTCGGGTTGTAGGACGTGGGAAGACGTGGGAAAATGTGGAAAAAAATAATACAAATCTATCTATACTAAAAGGATCCTAGAGAACTGAAAACGTTCTCCACCAAAAAAACCCACCCCTACCCTCTCACAGAGGACCCACCTGTCGGGCTTTGGTGGGAGGGAAGAACAAAAAAACACAACAAAAAATTGCATGTTGCAGGCGCTTTTAGTTCATTCTCCGCAAAACTTTTTTCACCTAGCCGCCCGCGCGTACCCACCTTCTGCCAGGTGGGCCCCTATCTCCCCACGTGCACACAATTATCCCGTATTGCTAATAGACAATAGATGAAGAGATTTTCTCCATATAAATAAAAACCAACTAACTCGAAAAATGATGTGCCTCTAGATTTGAGAATACCTATAAAGCTCTCTATACATGAGAGAGCGAATATAAATATAAAATATTTTAAAAGCGCATTGCACGGCTGGTCTGTTTACCATGACCCACTAAAGTGACAGTACCTACGTGTCATCAATGTATAGAAGAGAGTCTAGCATGCGCGTGCCGCGCGGGCATTGCAACTATATTTTATATGTTATGTTTGATTTATTTTATTTTATATATGTGCGTGCGCACATGTGCCTTTGCTAGTAATACAAAATGCGAGAACTTTTTTCACCTGAGACTCTACCCATACCCACACGGACCCACCTGCTCATGATATACCCATTTATAACCACGTCTATACACAATTATCCCGTATTGCTAATAAATAATAGATTGGAGAGTCTTTTCTATATAAATAAAGACAAACTATCCCAAAGATGATGTGCATCTACATTTGAGAATATCTAAAGCTCTTAAAAAAGCGAATATAAAGTATTTTTAAAAACGCTTCATACGAGTGGTCTGTTTACCATGGTCCACTCAAGTGATATTATTCTAGTACATATGTGTCATCAATAAACGTGCGTGCCGCACGTGCGTTGATGCTAGTATTTAAAATTGATTGAAACAATCAACCTTTTTACATTTGAAGTTTTGAACACACATTTTTTCTAAGGTCATGCATGGGCCCGTCGCCTCTGCTTATCGGGCACCTACTGCTCGCAGGTACCTAGAGTCCTACCAGAGCTTCCCTTAAAATTTGTATTCAAATCCGTATAATTGAAGGGGCTCAACTGTTATATTTGACTATTTTAAGAGATCATAGTGATGTTATGTTGATGCCCCTTCTAAACATTTTCGTGACTCTGTCCCTCAGTAGTAGTATGTCTTGTTTTTCCTCCCGTGATCAAGCAGTGAATCAGCGATTCAGTCTGCGCAACGACGACCATCCAATAATTAGCCGGGTCCATTCTGCTACGCGCCGGTTTCAGTTTACTACTATTTCTGTCCGATTTCCATTCATAAGTTTGACCATATATATGCGTCACTAGTTTGAAATGGAGGATTCAGTTCAGTAATCTATCTCACGTTGTAATAGACTTGGCGACTATTGGGAATCAAATTCTAGCTGACTGAACATATATCATCAGTCGGTGCGTCATAGTATATCAGATGGAGATGGAGCATGGGAATATGGGATGATTCAGTAATAGTAATTAGCAAAGGCCATGCCATGTGGGGGATTCAGTATGCGTTTTGCACACTGTGTGTGTTTTTTTTAATTCCACAGTGGATCGATCCGCAACAACCGCGATGTCGGCTGTAACAAAAAGACGCTTAATTTCCTTAGGAATCGAAACCTTGGTTCCATCTCATGGCCGGCCGATTAGCGTTCGGCCGTACTCCAGGTAACAATTAATAGACTGTCAATCCCGCACTCCCTGATTGCTTGCTTGATCGCTCCAACGAGATGAGGAGGAAGAAAGAATGAAAGGAAGAACAACGCCCACATTCCCGGCCAGATGCAATCACTGAGACTCTTGGCTGTGGTGCTCCTCCTAATTAAGCGAGTCCTACCACCACAACCACCATTGATGGGCCACCTCACCTCACCTCTCACCTCTGCAGCTGCAACCCATATGAGCACGGAGCACCTGCTACCTCATCAGCTGCCTCCTCCATCCAATTCAGTTCGTCACGCTCCACTTCACCTGCAGCAACTCCACTCTGCATTGCATGCTCATCATATCGATCAGTGAGTGTGTACTGAATCGTGGAAAGGATCGAAACCCCATTCGATCAAGCCTGCTGGTCAGTGGATTATTAGGGGAGTCATGCATCATTAGCTCGTTCTTGGATCTTGTTGGTAGAGAGGGAAGTGGATTGATTTGTGTACTCCCGGTTTGGTAAAGGAAGTCGTTTAGATAAGGTTTGAGTCAAACATTGAAAATATAAATCATGAATACATTTAAGTCGTTGAGTTTGGAAATATGAAAATTATATAAATAGATTGGTCTTGAAAATTACTTTCATAAAAGTATA
>OAMR01000717.1:392847-408158 GCA_900205405.1 Echinochloa crus-galli | reverse complement strand
AGAGACAGGGGTCGGCGGGGAGGCGGGGAGGAGCAGGCGCCGGCGGTGGAGGCGGAGGAGGAAGGGCGCGGGGAGGAGCAGGCGCCGGCGGTGGAGGCGGAGGAGGAAGGGCGCGGGGAGGAGCAGGCGCCGGCGGTGGAGGCGGAGGAGGAAGGGCGCGGGGAGGAGCAGGCGCCGGCGGTGGAGGCGGAGGAGGAAGGGCGCGGGGAGGAGCAGGCGCCGGCGGTGGAGGCGGAGGAGGAAGGGCGCGGGGAGGAGCAGGCGCCGGCGGTGGAGGCGGAGGAGGAAGGGCGCGGGGAGGAGCAGGCGCCGGCGGTGGAGGCGGAGGAGGAAGGGCGCGGGGAGGAGCAGTCGTCGGCGGTGGAAGGGAGGAGGCGGCGTGGGGAAGACGGAAGGAGACGCCGTTCGAGCGAGCGAGCGGGTTCGGTTGTTTTCTTGGAGCCAGCTCGTTCAGCATATGGAGAGAATATTCCTTTCTTGGGATGGCTCCGCTCCCACGCTCGCGAACCAAAAGAAGCATGGAATGGCTCCGTTCTTGCCGGCTCTCCAACCAAACACGACCTTACTACTCATGCATTATTTTGAATAGCATCACGCATGAAAAATATAAATAGTCTTTCGTAAATGTCCGATTGCTCTAGCCTGTAAAAAAAAAGCATCTGTTGCTGTTCTAGCCATCCAACAACTGCCCATATCTCATTCATCTATCATGAGTACACTCAAGAATCATGGGTTCCTATCACAACACATTAGTGATCATTATATTGTTCTATTAGCCCAGTGCCAATGTCGTGTCACCCTCGAGGAATAAACGAGGAATGGGCTGAACTGATGGCACTATATATATATATATATACATTGCTTTGGTGAGCCTCAAATGTTTTTGCCACCCTAAAATAGTGAAATTTTCTTCTTCGAAACTTCCGAAACCACAACAGCAAGCTTAAATCTTAAACATCATTATACCTTACAGAAAAAATGCTACTTCTATAATTTTTCATGGTTGGATAAATCTGAACATGACTCAGGTTCCTTAAAATAAACTAAATTAACTGAAGGATAAAAAAATGAAATAAAAGATTCCTCATGCTCACCTGTTCGTCCTAGTTCCCCAATAACAATATTAGACTTTTTAGAGCTAAGATGTTAGGTAAACATATTTTTTTCCCTAGCCACCTAGAAATTTAACCTTATGTTATCATGCATATGGCCTATTGCACTCATGGATCTGTTGCCGTTGTAGCCATCAAACAACTGGTCATGCTCCATTCGTGTATCGTGAGTGTATTCCGGAATGATGAGTTCGTTTCACAATGCAACAGAGTTCAGTGTTCTGTTTGCCTGCTGGCGGCAATGTAGTCTCTGACCCGTAGGAAACGAAAGGGCCGAACTGACGGAACATACATATGGCCTAGTATGCATTATGTATAGAATTATATGGTAAAAATTCAGATGCCTGATCGATGCTCGATAACACAGTTCTTCTTCAAACCTAAGCTTGTGCAGCGCAAATTAGCTCGTACGATCAACACAACACGAATGAACGTGGTCATCGGATCCCCACGCTCGCCGGCATCGGACCTTCTGCCGGTTTGCAGACAACCATGCCGTCAATTTCGTCGGCCGGCGGCGGCGAGTGCCGGGCGGGCACTGACGCGTGGGCCGTTGGGTCCTTCCTCGTATACACGAACCGGAAGCAGAGCGGGCTTACGTAGTTGAGCCTCCGTTTGGTCCAGCAAGCTGTCCTACCTGCCTGAAATGAAAAAGATCGTCGGACCACGGCCGTAGGATTTAGATTCGACGGTCCGGATGACCTCGGGCCCGGACGGTAACTCAAATACCGACCACCCCGGCCTGCTCGTCCCAGTTCGCCGGCGACAACGACGTCGGGGCGCCATGCCAAATCACTAGCTACCCCGTCTCCGGCGTTCTTCCCCGCGGCGGATACAACCACCTCGCCGGCACCACGATTCCACGGCTGGGTGCCGCTCGATCACCGGCGCGCGCTGTCGTCCCGGCCAGCTCGCCACCGCGCGGCCGGCCGGCACGGCAGCTCTACAGCTTCACTACCCACCTTCGGATCATGCCCTTGCGCGCCGCCAGCGGCCGCGGCCTTGTTTTCCGGCAGGGACCGTCCGACGTTGACGGATATATAGATACCCGAGCGAGGGATACTACTTCTCCTCGGCTGCTCGATCTCGGCGTCGTCTTCCGACGTTCGCCTCCGATCCGCGCCCAGGATGCAGCTTCACCGCGCCCCCGGGATGCAGCTTCGATTCACCGTCCGGCCATGGCTGCTACTACCGCATCCCGGTCCAGCGTCCGCAGGAACGAACGGTCGGAATCACCTGCAAGCGTATCGGTCCGGGTATGGGAAATGTGAACAGAATAGCTGATGGATGATGTTTCTGTGATGAGTTCTATCAGTGCAGCACAGCACAGTTCGGTACAGGGAAATCAAACAACTCGAGTGTAAAACCTGCCTGCCTCTATCCTATATACCACTTTCATTCAGAAACCCTGAGAATATATAAACTCTAGTTTTCAGTGAGTGTAATCTCCGGAATTCATCAGTGAGCCAATTCAAGCATATCTTATAGGTATGAGCAAAGTAATTCAAGCATATCTTATTAAGCTGCAAGAACGTTGATTAAACACCTTCGCTACAATAATAGTCAAATCTCATTTGAAAGTGATGCACAGAACATGTGATGTTTTTTTTCTGCAAAAGACAGAACATGTGATGTTGAGCTGAGAGTTTAACATGTGAGAAAAAAAATGAAAAAATATAGCTCAAGAGTTCTTTGATAGTTAGAGCATGAAAATACAACTTAAAAAAAAATACTCGAGGAAATGAACAAGCAACAACTAGATAGATGACTCTAGATTGTGACCTGGTGATAGGTTGAGAGGGTACTGGTACTCCCGTATCCGACGGCTCACACCGCGTGCGCAGCTACCCACCTAGACTAAAAATCCACACCCATACATACATACATACATACATACATACATACATACATACATACATACATACATACATACATACATACATATACATATATATATATATAGCACGCTGGGTGCTAAATAGTATTTAGCGCACACGGCGGCGCTCGCGGCCGGGCCTCCGACGAGCAATCGGACCGTAAAAATCAATCCTAACCGTAAAAATCATGCGCCTCAGTTCGATTTAATTCCCCGTTGATCCCTCGTCCCTGAAACGACGTGTCAGACCTCGGTAGTGACGTCCCAGACATCGCTGAATACGAACCTTTTCCTAATGTTAGCAGTAATTTTGCATCTTGAAGTAGTATTTTAATATTTGAGTAGTGATTTATTTTATTGAAGTTATTGTTGCCGACAATCCTATGAGTGTTATTTTAAATCCTACGAGTTATTTTAAATTTGATAAATCACTTCTTTTATTTGAAAAAAATACTCCTTACTCCCATGACTAATTATTTCTTGTCAAATTTACCTATTAAATACATAAAGTTCTCTTTTAGCAATATTACTTCTTCTGTAATTTCAATGACAAATTACTGCTGTACAGAGCAAGTTCTATACAAAATTATTCCCTGTTGTACATGAGGGGAGTTCTATACAAAATTATTCCCATGAGTTTGAGATAATATAGTGACTAATTACTTCTTTACAAGAACACTATTACAGACCAGACAGTAACAAACAGTTATTGTTCGATCCTGAGACAAGAAAATTGGCAAAGTGAAGCATCGTCAAGACAGTCAACTATCTTTTGTGCTTGCATTCCATGGGACGCATATGGTAATGTTGTTTCTCAGAATGCTAGATGGACAGAGTTGGTGCAGGGGACCATTGACGATGCCGATAGTAATAGTCCTATGGCTGGTGATCCAATGTCCATCATGTTTTGAGTAGCAATCTTATCTCATTGGCTGAAAAAAAATCAAAACGAACCCAAAAGACATACATGAGTGAAAATTGGAGATCCAGATAATCTTATTTTGCATTAGTGATACACAGGATAGCATTCAGCCGGAACAGAGCACAATGCATTTTATGATCTGCAAAGAACGTAAGAACTTTAACCAGTGCATGATCCAAAATTGCGAAGATTAATTCTAACAGACAAAAAATGGAAGTAAATTGGCTTTCAAAACTAATTGGGAATTGTTCTCTAATAATCAATGTAAATGGCATCACCATATTGATTTGCATGGCCTGATATGATAAGTATGGCAAATTAGACGCTAGACAAACCAGATACAAAGTAAAAGCTATTGGCAGTACCTGTTTTGTATGAAATTCAGATTCTAAATTAGTGTCCTCACAAGTCACAACAGGGTCGAGATTGTTCTCTAATCAACAATTCATCCAGTTTAGAGCAGAATAGCAATGGAGACGAAGGCTCCTGCACTGTTGCTCAGTAAGCTCGTCGAAGCAGATCCCTGCCACAAGAACCAAAGAATTGAAGACTGGGATTCCATATTAAAAGAATCAAGCAAATTGAGAAATAAGCCAAATCTGATCAGCATGAGAAATGGCATAATTGAGTAACTTGCTATGAAAAAAATATAATAAAATAAACTAATTGTGAAAAATACTACTCGAATACCCTACATACAGACGTGGGCACTGGCAAAAATATTTCAAGTACATGTATTTTGATCGAGCAGAGCAATAGGAAATCAGTTTCAAGGTTCAGATGCCAATTGAACTATTAGGATGTTTCATGAACCATAATTTCACAGTTGTAATTCTGCAACAGTAAATCAACCACTGATGAGTGTAGTAATTCAAATGTCAGGAGTAAATCAGGAGTATTTTTCTCCAAAATGTTGAGTATTTTGAATTGACTAGAGGAGTTAATTTCAAATGTCAGGGGTATTTTTCACTTAGCTAGTGTATGTTTCAATTGACAATAGGAGTATGTTTCTTCTTCTAAATGTCAGGAGTGTTTTTCAATTGACGAGGAGCATTTTTTTCCAAATGTCACGAGTATTTTCAATTGACTATAGAAGTATTTTTCAAATGTTAGGAGTATCTTTTTATTGACAAGCAGTATTATCAAGAGAGGGTGATCTGAACAGGAAAATAGGAAAAATAGCAGCGTGAGTATATACCATATAAAATAAATCAAGATTGCTAGCCTCTTTGATGGCATATGCATCTGGTGGAAGGGATGCTCCAAATCAGATCGACCTGGCTAGCTTCCCCAGACGTAGCTCCACCTGCTACTGCGCAAAAAGGATAACTTTATTTTTATGCGAAATAGATCGACGATGGTCTGATCTGAAGGCGTTACCAATACCTGAATGCTGCCGCCGACGTGGGGCTACTGTTGTGGATCTCGCGCCCGGAGGCCGCAGATCAGAGCCGCCGTACGTTGTCGATCTTGTTCAATCGCTAGGATCCCCGACCATATCCTCACCAGAGAAACCACAGAGATAGGGAATGAGGACTTCAATTACAAGAGGAGCTGAGCCACACTGCCGTGCACCCTATGCTTAGATCTATTATTACTATTATTAAGAGGAAGAGAAAAATTAGTGGGATAAATTCACACAACTGAGTCTGATCTTCAGATTAGGTGTACGAACATGGCCACCACATACCTGGTTGCCGGAAGGTCTCTAGCGGTTGACCTATGAGGAGAAAGGACAGTGCCACAAATATGCTCGTCGCGAGGAGGGAGGCTGCCAGAAAAGACGACGATGCTAGGATAAGCTCCGGCCTCCGCGCTGGTGATGCCTACTCGCACCACGGCAGGGGAGCTGGGGCTGCTCCCTGTGCGTGCTCCGGTTTACCGCCGCCGCCGCGGTCATGGTGGAAGGCTCGGGAAAGAACAATGGGAAGGGATGACGGCAAGGAATGCAGAACAATAAACAACAATAAACAGGTTGATTGTGTCATTCGACCTATTTATCTTGCAGAATTGTTACGGTTCCGTTAAGTTTTTACTGTTGCGGTTAATGGATGGAGTAAAATATAGTGAATGAAGCCGGCCGACCGGATCGGCGGCGCTCCGCCGGTGCGCTAAATATTATTTAGCACGCTGGGAGTCGAGTCAAATAGGAGATACCTATATATATATATACACACATATTAATGTTCAGTGTGGTCATCTAATGAAATAAAAGATTCCTGATGCTCACCTATTAATTTGTCCTAGTTCCCCAATAGCAATACTAGAATTTCTAGAGCTAAGACGACGTTACATGAACATATTTTTTTTAGCCACCTAGAAACCTAACCGTATGTTAATTATATCCAAATATCATATAGTAGCATATAGCCTATTGCACTCATGAATCTGTTTCCGTTGTAACCATCAAATCATGCACCATTCGTGTATCGTGAGTGCCCTCCGGAATCATGAGTCCGTTTCACAATGCAATCAGCGTTCAGAGTTCTGTTTGCCTGGCGGCGGCAGTGTAGTCGGACCCGTAGGAAACGAAGGGGCTTAACTGACGGCACATACACATAGCACTATATATTATGTGTATTACGTATAAAATACTTGAGTGAGCCTAGTCTGTTTTTTTTTCTTTGCCGCCGTGAAAAAGTGGCGTTTTCTCTACAGGCCAACCGAGAAGTGAACTGAATTATATGGCTGAAATTTAGATGCCTGATCTATGCTTGATAAGACAGTTCTTCTTCTTCACACCTTTTTTTTAGAGAGTAACTTGCTATGAAAAAAATATAATAAAATAAACTAATTGTGAAAAATACTACTCGAATACCCTACATACAGACGTGGGCACTGGCAAAAATATTTCAAGTACATGTATTTTGATCGAGCAGAGCAATAGGAAATCAGTTTCAAGGTTCAGATGCCAATTGAACTATTAGGATGTTTCATGAACCATAATTTCACAGTTGTAATTCTGCAACAGTAAATCAACCACTGATGAGTGTAGTAATTCAAATGTCAGGAGTAAATCAGGAGTATTTTTCTCCAAAATGTTGAGTATTTTGAATTGACTAGAGGAGTTAATTTCAAATGTCAGGGGTATTTTTCACTTAGCTAGTGTATGTTTCAATTGACAATAGGAGTATGTTTCTTCTTCTAAATGTCAGGAGTGTTTTTCAATTGACGAGGACCATTTTTTCCAAATGTCACGAGTATTTTCAATTGACTATAGAAGTATTTTTCAAATGTTAGGAGTATCTTTTTATTGACAAGCAGTATTATCAAGAGAGGGTGATCTGAACAGGAAAATAGGAAAAATAGCAGCGTGAGTATATACCATATAAAATAAATCAAGATTGCTAGCCTCTTTGATGGCATATGCATCTGGTGGAAGGGATGCTCCAAATCAGATCGACCTGGCTAGCTTCCCCAGACGTAGCTCCACCTGCTACTGCGCAAAAAAGGATAACTTTATTTTTATGCGAAATAGATCGACGATGGTCTGATCTGAAGGCGTTACCAATACCTGAATGCTGCCGCCGGCGTGGGGCTACTGTGGTGGATCTCGCGCCCGGAGGTACTGATAATAGGTTCAGCTTGTGGTATTTTACTTCAGCCTCTTAAAAATGGCTTACCTCAGACAGATTTCACGATCATTTGCAATGGAAAGACTGTTTCACAGATTGATGAAGCACATTTAGCAGGGGATGGCCACCATAATCATCCAGTTCCATCATGCTGCAAACTAACAAGATACAGAAGAACCCCCAAATTGACATTAAAATTCAGTTTGCAACGGCATTTTGAAATAAAAAAACTGCAGGAGAGGAAAACTGCTCCAAATCAAAAATCAAATTAAAGTGGTGACCATAATGGTGCCACATATTGTCAGCTCACATGGAGGATCTGGAAACAGATAGAATGACAGGCAACATCAAGGGAGCGAAATTCTCCCACGATGAGCTTGTACTCCACAATCTAAATGTCAAAGATTCTTAGCTAACAAAGTTTATATCAGTACTTGAAGTTATACATATACATTCGACCATTTATTATGCATTTTTATGAATATAATGGCAAAGTGGACAAAAAGTCCTTAGTTGCCGTCATTATCTACTGCTGCACTGATCGATTCCTAGATCAGAACAGAGTAAACTTCACTACCAAGATTAAGGGAGGTGAGACACCTTTTTCAGATAATGACAATAATATTACTAACTCTCATCCCATATACCTCATAGCACAAAACAAAATGTTGGCCAGCACCAGCTGCCATTCTGCTGATGTCCCATTATGCCTAAAACTTCATGTTCTTCCCCAACCAATGTCGTATCCAAGATGCGTCCAAACTAACTGTAACGAACAAGCAACCCAATCCTGCCATAAATAATGAGCTCAACTAATACCGAGCACCAACCATTCCGGCTAATTAGCGGAAATTTCTTCGCAAAGAAACGAAGAGGGGCAGTCTATTCCTATACGCATACAAAGGCAAGCAGTACCTGTAGTATTATCCAAACCGAAATATGGCCATCAGTGAACTTGACTGACTAGCATCACAGACAAGTAACATGAACCCAATGGACTGAGAAGTCCTAAATTCAGATTCAACATCTGAAATTAACAAACCTAAGACATTCCTGAAACTTGGGAGCCAACCCTGATTTTCTGAGTTGAGAAGCATGAAAAGAATCTCAGCCCAGACCCATAGGTCCCAATCGAATACATGAAATTGCTTATAATCTATATTGAAAAAAAGGACAGGTCGCCATTATTTGCATCCAAGAAAAGAGAGTTTCCATGCAGCTATGATCCGGAGTAGATGGGAAAACCCGCGGCGGAATGGCGACTGATCTGGCCGGTACCAGGTGGATTTGACTGTTTCAAAGTGGTTCACAAACTGACACTAGAATTCATTCAGAAATAGACAGACAGAATTTGTAATTGCAGGAGAGGAAAACTGCTTGAGCGCCTGACCGGTTTCACCTTCACTTGGACAGGTTCAACAAATTTCCATTGCCGCAGTGAGGACTGTGCAGAATATACACTTAATACAAACAGGTCAAAAAGAAAGGATAAGCAAAAGCAAAATTATCACAACATCCGATGTATCATTTGCAGTACATAAAGCCGATCAATGGTTATTTCAGCGAAGCAACACATACATGATTCTATCTATCCCAGATAAACATAAATCCATCAGGTTTCCACAGAGCCAATATACAATACCTCTCCGCTAATCTTGTCACGACTTTGGAACTTTTGGGAAATGAAGCTTAACAATCACTGGGAGCTCAGATAGCTGCACTTTGGACCTGCCCAATAGTACAGTCTTCAACTTCTCATCGCAGTTCACAATGTTCTTATTTGTTGGGTCCTGCAAATCAGGATAGATACCATATAAAAAACATAATAATGATGATGAAGCCACATAAGGGAAAACTTTGCTTCTGTAACAAAATGGTTCTTCATTTTGGCTCTAATATCTAACAGTGGCAACCAACTGATAGCAGGTCCTGATATGGCAGCAGCTTCTTGTTCTTTCAGGTTGCTTATCTGCTTGGTTGTGACCCAAACGGGTTGCAGTAGTTGACAGTTGATTGTTACTATGGTTTTATCAGAAGTGAACCTAGGGTTTTCTTTCTTTCTATTACGTGAGTTTTATGCTCCATGAAAGAGTTTCAGAGTTATTATTTATGCATTATCTGCATTGACATGTGGACAGGAAGGTACAAAGAATGAGTTGCTTGTCAGTTTTTCCTCACATCAGTCTAGCCAGTGCCAGCCAGTGGAAATACAAAGAGATTGGTCATGAGTGTGCTCTAGTAACCAGCTCGCTAACATATGATATTTGTCCCATGTGAGGAAAAAGATTACGCCTCATAAAAGAGTGGCGGAAATGAAAGAACAAATAGTAGTAAAATGAAAACAGGCTCATGTCAGTGCTACTACTGATAATGTTTTTGGCATATTTCTGAACGTAAACATGTCTAAACGGGTTTCAACATGGGAGCACAATTATTTGTCAGCTCCAAGGTCATGGTGGAAGGCTCGGGAAAGAACAATGGGAAGGGATGACGGCGAGGAATGCGGAACAATAAACAACAATAAACAGGTTGATTGTGTCATTCGACCTATTTATCTTGCAGAATTGTTACGGTTCCGTTAAGTTTTTACTGTTGCGGTTAATGGATGGAGTAAAATATAGTGAATGAAGCCGGCCGACCGGATCGGCGGCGCTCCGCCGGTGCGCTAAATATTATTTAGCACGCTGGGAGTCGAGTCAAATAGGAGATACCTATATATATATATACACACATATTAATGTTCAGTGTGGTCATCTAATGAAATAAAAGATTCCTGATGCTCACCTATTAATTTGTCCTAGTTCCCCAATAGCAATACTAGAATTTCTAGAGCTAAGACGACGTTACATGAACATATTTTTTTTAGCCACCTAGAAACCTAACCGTATGTTAATTATATCCAAATATCATATAGTAGCATATAGCCTATTGCACTCATGAATCTGTTTCCGTTGTAACCATCAAATCATGCACCATTCGTGTATCGTGAGTGCCCTCCGGAATCATGAGTCCGTTTCACAATGCAATCAGCGTTCAGAGTTCTGTTTGCCTGGCGGCGGCAGTGTAGTCGGACCCGTAGGAAACGAAGGGGCTTAACTGACGGCACATACACATAGCACTATATATTATGTGTATTACGTATAAAATACTTGAGTGAGCCTAGTCTGTTTTTTTTTCTTTGCCGCCGTGAAAAAGTGGCGTTTTCTCTACAGGCCAACCGAGAAGTGAACTGAATTATATGGCTGAAATTTAGATGCCTGATCTATGCTTGATAAGACAGTTCTTCTTCTTCACACCTTTTTTTTAGAATCATTCTTCTTCACACCTAAGCTTGTGCAGCGGAAATTAGCTCGTACGATCAAAACGAATGAACGTGGCCATCGGATCCCCATGCTCGCCGGCGTCGTACCTGCCGTCAGTTTCGTCGGCGAGGAGCGTCGGCGGCCGGCGACGAAAGCCGACGAGACTGCCGGGCAGGCGGGCAGCAGCCTGCCAGATCACGCACGCTTGGGCCGTTTGGGTCCTCGTACACGAACCGAAAGCAGAGCGGGCTTCCATGGTTGGGCCTCCGCTTGACCCGGCCAGCAAGCGTTCTCCCTCCTGCGATTAAAAGGGTTGTCGACTCATGTCTGCACGATTTAGATTCGACGGTCCAGATGACCTCGGGCCCGGAAGGTAATCCAAATACCAACCGAACACCTGGGCCTGGGCGCCGCTACCACTCCTCGCCAGCGCGCGTGCTGTCCCAATTCGCCGCCGGCCGCGTGGCACGTCGCCGGCGCCTTGTCAAATCACTACCCCGTCACTGGAGTTCCCCACGGCCATGATAGCTGGCTGCCTCGGCTGCGCCATTGTCGGTTTGTAATGCAAGCCATTGTAATGCAAAATACATAGGACGAAGCATAAGATTTTCATCCGTAGCAAAGCACGAGCATATTTGGTAGTCAAATATTAACAGAGGACTTTTTATTTTGTCAGCATACAATGGAGCAAGGTAAATGTAGATGCGAGGTTAAAATGTACATTTTCGTGATGGAGTTCTAGCTTCTAGGTCCAGTGCAGTGAACAACTGGTTTCCAGTGAGAGATCGAAATGGAGTCTACAGAGTTCAGCCAGCCAATGCAAGCACACCCTATCTATATTAGCAGATTAGAGCCCTTGTGCCAAGAACGTTCAATGATCTAAGGCACCTTTATTTGCTACAATAATATACATAAAATCATTTGAAAGAGACGCACAAAACATACGTGATGCTGACATGAGGTTTCGAAATGCCTCTTTTTCACCCAAAAAAAGAACACCAAATGAAAGATGCATTACTTCTACTTGTCCAAGAACAACATCATAACTTAAACCATTATGCAAACACGTTTTACTTCTTTCTTGTCCATCTAAAGTTCAGTCACATTACACGCTGCATTTGATTTTTGCACATCCTGATAACCTAACACATAATTCATTCACAATCGAGTGCTCAACATCTCGACCAAGTCAATTTCCATGTGTGTTCTGGCTTTACTTATTGTTGCAATATGCATCTCAATCTTGACCAAGGGTTCTTTACTTATTTACTGTGATGTGCTATACCATGGCCAACTTTGGAAACAGAAGCAAAACAACCTTTGCTTATTACACATGGGTTTATATGTAAAATCAACCATGAACGAAGATGAATATCACTTTGTTGGCTCTAATACGAGCATATAAGTCTGAAACAAGCATCTGAACATGAAGTAAGGAATACATCGGTAATATGATTGTGTGAGTTTCCTCTGATGCTTTCAACTATACAAATTGGTGTTCATTATGGTATTTTGGTTTCCTCCACTACTTCGTAGTTCTCTCTCTGCCCCATATCACAAGTTACTCTAATTACTCATGCATTATTTCTAATGGCATCGAAGGCATGAGGCATATATAAATAGTCCGATTGCTCTAGCATGCAACTGTTGCTGTTATGGCCATTCAACAACTGCCCATGTCTCATTCATCTATCACGAGTACGCTCAAGAATCATGAGTTCCTAGCACAACAAATCCGTGATCATTGTTCTACTAGCCCAGTGACAATGTCGTGTGACCTCAAGGAAACGAGGGAGGGGCTGAACTGATGGCATTATATATACTGTATGAGCCTCATATGTTTTTGCCACACTAAAATAGTGGCATTTTCTTCTTCGAAACTTCCGAAACCACAACAGCAAGCTTAAATGTTAGCATCATTATACCTTACAGAAAATAAAAAAATTTACTTCTATATTTTCATGGTTGGATAAATCTGAACATGACTCAGGTTCCTCAAAGTAAACTAAATTAACTGAAGGAAAAAAATGAAATAAAATATTACTCATGCTCACCTGTTTGTCCTAGTTCTCCAATAACAATATTAGAATTTCTAAGACGTTGCGTGAACATATATTTTCTTTCCTAGCCACCTAGAAAGTTAACCTTATGTTATCATATAGCCTATTGCACTCATGGATTTGTTCCGTTGTAGCCATCAAACAACTGCTCATGCACCATTCGTGTACCGTGTGTGCACGTGCACTCCGGAATCATGAGTTCGTTACGTTTCACCAGGGCCGGTCATGAGACTTTAGGGGCCCAGGGCGAAGATAAAAAATGGGGCCCTCTCATTACTAAATTACTGTATAAGCACTCCATGTATAAAATATATCCATATAGTCATATAGAAAACATATATGCCAAGGGCTCATCTCCTGTATCATTTGTCTGAATGCATATTTTAGTTTCTAGATAACATAGTCATGCTAGTGTCTTTAAAAAAACAATTAGTAATTAAAAGCAAATGCAGAACTACGAGCGTAGTGATTATCAAATTAGCACAAAAAACTCTCATATCTTAATACTGTATCCATCATCTATTGATGTCCAATCAATTGATTTGTTGGCAAATGCAAGTCCAGAACTGCAATGGATCGGACATGTGCAATAGTGATCGTCGTTCATTAATCAAACATAAAAACAATTCATACCTTGATGCTGTCTTGCTCATGCTATATGGTAGCTTGCTGTGTCTGCCGTGCCTACCTGCCTGGTGGCTTGTGCTATAGACTGGATCGCCAGAGGCGCAAAGCACGGCGCTGGCGCTGTTTGTTCCTCATGTATGGGTGGAAGTGGAACGAAGGATCGACGGGTGTGTAATTCCGGCGTCGCCCCAAGCTACTGTCTCACGGATTGAATCACCGACCGCCGAGCCACCGACACCGAGACGCTATGCCGCCTCTGGGTTCTCCGCTATCGAGCTCTCTATCTTCCAGCTAGCAAATCGTCTCATGTGCTATATGCCAAGAAGAGAGATGAAGATGAGCAGTTCTAGACCACGGGAAGAGACGACGAGCGGACGGGATCACAGGACCGGGTGACTCGAGGAGTCACGCGGTGCGGCGTCGTCGCTTTGATCAATTTGGGGTGGTTCGGCGGCGTCGTATACCTACGTAGCAATTGCATACATGGGCCCCTTGCTATCGGGCGGCCGCCCCTCTCGCCCTGCCCCAGGACCGGGCCTGCGTTTCACAATGCAATCAGCGTTCAGTGTTCTGTTTGCCTGGCGGCGGCAATGTGTCTGACCCCGTAGGAAACGAAGGGGCTTAACCGACGGAACATACACCATGATACTATCATGTATTATGTATAAAAATATACTTGAGTGAGCCTAGTCTGTTTTTTTTGCCGCCCTGAAAAAGTAGCGTTTCGCCGCCAACCGAGAAGCGAAAGCAGAGCGGGCTCAAGCGTGCCGTTTGCTGTACACGAATCGGAAGCAGAGCGGGCTCCCGTAGTTGGGCCTCCGCTTGCCGCTTGGCCCAACAAGCGTTCCTTCTTCCTCCTGTGATTAAAAGGGTCGTCGGATCGTGGCCGCAGGATTTTTATTGGACGGTCCAGATGACCTTGGGTCCGGACGGTAAATGAAATACCGTCCAGCCAGGCCTAGGAGCCGCTGCCACTCCTCGCCGACGCGTGCGCTCTCCCAGTTCGCCGCCGGCCGGTCGCGACTACTTCGGCAACATGCCAAATCACTACCCCGTCACAGACATATATAGCAACTTACTACGTTTCGGTAGTGGCTCTGACGACCGTACCTCTCGATGAGATATCGATGACAATGAATTTTGTTAAAGTTTTGATCTCTACTCAAATTTTGCTAAATTTGATTAGAGAACGGATAATTGAGTTTTCGCTGGCAGAGTAAAAGTTTATCTTCTAATTAAATTGGAACCGATAGGAAAGTTTATTTGGAGGAATAGAAAGATTTTGTTTAAAGTTAATTATGGTACTGTTATTTTCTGACAAAGGTTGATGATAACAGTACTGTAATATATAAGTTTTGTGTTTAAAAGTTTGAATCTCTGATAATTTTGCATCAAATTGATCAATTTCAGAGAATAGAGAGTTAAAGAATTGCTTCCGCTAAAATGATAATTATCTTCTTATTAAATTCGAACCAACGGTAGAATTTAATTTGAGGAGCCATGTTTTGACAGATAATTGAGGTTTTCAGAAGCAATTTTAATGGACTACATGTAGAATTTGATCTCTATTTCATTTTGAATAAAAGTGATAAAAATTTAGAAAAATAGATGAAAGTTTTGCTTCTAAATAGAATAATGTTTGTGTTTCCCCTGCATAGATAATTGTTTTTGACTTGTATTTAAATTTGAACCAAAGGGATAATTTCAATTTCTAGTCACAGATAAAGTTTTTAGATTAATTGTAATATTGTTATTTTCTGACCAAAGTTGATAGTAACAATATTATAATTTAGTAGATGTTTGCAGATAAAGTTAGATATTTACAGATAAAGTTATT
>OAMR01000717.1:379750-389771 GCA_900205405.1 Echinochloa crus-galli | reverse complement strand
TTTAGATTAATTGTAATATTGTTATTTTCTGACCAAAGTTGATAGTAACAATATTATAATTTAGTAGATGTTTATAGATAAAGTTATATATTTTCCTTCTCTTTCTTTCTCTCTCCACCGCTCCTGGTGGCACACGGCCAAGAGAAGTGGCGGCCGCCCAAGGCAGCCTGGAGGATTGCGGCGCCCCTGCGTGCCCTATCGCCGGTGCGCGCGCCACCGTCGATGGGCCTCGTAGTGGTTCCCTTCAGTTTCCCGCCGACGGCGGTAAGGCGACGAGGTAGATCCTCGTCTTCTCTTTACTTTTCACGAGGGTTAGGGTTTCTTTTGATCCGATCCGAATCTCATTCTAATCTCTGTGTTTTCTTTTTGATCCGATGTGGTCTGAGTGTATTCCTTTCGATCCGATGTGGATCGTGATTCGGTCCTTTGTTTCCCTATGCTCTAGATCTATAAACTAGCAGGCTCTGATACCATTGTTATACTATATGAATCACCTAGCTATAGATCTAGATGGGAAAACAACTTGTAACTATGTATCATGAACTGTGTACCTTTTCTCTAGTTTGTTGGTGTTGTTGTGTTCATGATGTCGATGGTGACGGCGAGGACATCGGTGGCGTGGTGGAGCATCCCGCCGCTGGCAGTGCGTCCCTCATTCGGTAGGGTCTGTTCCCTCAGTCGGTAGGGTCTGTTGGATGTGGCACGGCAGCAGAAACCGAACCTCGTAACCCTAAACGCTGGCCCCCCACCTCCTCTTTTGTATGCACTGCGCGACAGGGCCCACTAGCCTAACTTGGCTGGATGCCCCTGATCAGGGCGTGGGTCAAGGGCCCAATGGGCCTTTGGGTCCATTGGTGAAGAGATCAACCTAACACCTCGCACCTCGCCGCCGTCCGCCCCGTCTCTACGTCTATGGGGCTGACTGGTTAGTTGCATCGTAGGTCATCCAGACTCGCCGGGTGCAACTATGCTTGATTGGTTGCCTGTAGGAGGGATTGGGCCTGACCCCCTTGATGCAAAAACCGTCGCCAGGCCTGGCTCGCCAGATGCGGAAAAATCTGGCATTTCTCTGCGGCCAGGCTCGCGCGGTGCGCATGCGAGTGTGCAGTAGCGAGCTACAATGAGAAAAAGTAGGTTTGCTGCTGCTGTGCGGGCATCCAACCACAATCTGCAGCTGGCCTGGCTTGACACGAACGTGAACCAAACAAAAGGCCACAACACCTGGCGGGCCTGGCCATGGCCAGCGCGAGCCTGCATGCGTGGTGCCAGCCAGGCTCGAATGGTCCGAAAACCAATCACGCCCTATGCACTTCCGGCCGTGCGCCTCGCCAGTGCCGCCATCCACCGCCTCGTGGCCCATGCGCCTCGCCAGCGTCGCCGTCCACCGCCCTGGGGCCCGTGCGCCCCCACCATCGGCCGCCCGTGCGGCCCTGTGGTCACTGACTGTGGTCTGGCTGCCGCACCAGCGCGTCATGCACTACCGGCGTTGGTTGCCCAACCGCAGGGGCTCTTCATCCACAACTGGCTCGCAGGCGACACGTGGCCCCTGTGCAGGCTGGCCGCGGTTGCTGGGGCTCACCGGCCACCAGAGCGGTGACGAAGCCATTGAAAAAATGTTTGTCCAATAGTTTTCGAAAAATGTTGAAAAAAATCTTTGTCCAACATTTTTTGAAAAACGTTGTAAAAAATCTGTACAAAATTTCCTAAAAAACTGTTGGTCGAACATTTTGTTAAAAGTTATTGATCCAACATTTTTTAAAATTGTTGGTCCAACATTTATCAACATTTTTTTAAAATGGCTTTTTGAAAATGCTGACAACATTTTTCGGTGGTCTATAATCAACTGGGAAGAGTTAGTAGTTAGGAAAGAAGATGTGGATGATTAGTAGTTGTTAGGGAAGGGAAGCGGATGGGTTTTAGTGGGCTGGAAGTTTTAACTCTTATCCATCTTCCAGTAGGCATATAGGCGCTCCCACGTATAGGGCTTACAGTATTCTCAAGCTATCCGTGTATACTGCTTATAATTAAGCTTAGCTTTTCAGTGGACACAACCTCACTACCTTGAGTAGTATACTCTGTGTAAGGGGCGGAGCCGGCCCGGCCCAGTGCCTAGGGCCACTCTATGGACCGATCAAGCTTTGTTGTATTGGGCCTATTTGACTATGTCATTATGCGACGGAGGAAGTTGGCCAATGCCTAAGGCCTATGGCCCTTGTGGCCCTAGGCCTTCCTCCGCCTCTAACTGGTAGTATGTGTGGATGTATTACTCTTGCGGATGGTTCATTCTTTGCTTCTGACATGAAAACTTTATTATCAGGCTACTGCTAGAGATTATTTATAGCTTCTGTAATGAATTTCTAGCCGTTCATCTCAGTTTGTTTAAGATGCTAGGTATCTAGGGCACGACTTGTAATTAAAGATGTACAATCTTTGCTGAGTGTAAAAATTAGTAAATTAGTCGCGCTCACGATTAAGAACAACGTGAACCTTCTCCGGAGATGAGATAATAAAACTAAGAAGTGCTTCTCGCTGCCAGCTGCAACTACTCAGTCACACTCTCACCGCCGGAGATTGATTTCTGAGAGAGATGGTGAGTTACGAATTCAGAAAAGGAGACGAAGATAAGTGTGCGTGTTTTCTGTATGTGGAGGCGCTCGATCAGCTGTAGAGATCATTTCTCGCTGGACCTCGCGCTTTCTACGAAATGTGAAACGCGGCAGCCGGGTAGCTAGGACGTCACATCAACTAATTAATTGGCTTGTGACAGGAAGCTCGCTAGCTCGATTTAGGACACAGTACGCCACCATGCATGAAATTAGCTTGGACCCACTGCATGCATATGCAGTCGCGGCCGTTCACACTGCATGCATGCAGTCGCGGCCGCTCACACTACATGCGTTATTGCATAGTATATATATACAGTATGCCGGATGAAGTTAGGCTAGTTCACACCTTAATTGGCTCTCTCCCATAATATTAATGCATCAACAACGTTCCAACACGTACGAGCGAGCTTTGCCCTGCTTGGCTCGAGGCTATATAAATAAAGGCCGCAGCTAGCCAATGCAACAAGCACATCGATCCACACTTGCAGCTAGTAGAGGTAGCAGCAACACTATTCAATTGAGCTATCGCAGCTACATCTGTCAACAATGGCGCCTGCTGCTGCTGCTGCAGGAGCAACCAACAACAAGCTGCAAGATGGGGAGCTGAGGATCCTGTGCATCGACGGGGGTGGCATCCGCGGCCTCATCCCGGCCAAGATACTCGAGTACCTCGAATCCGAGCTCCAGAGGATCGATGGGTCGTCGACGGCGAGGCTTGCGGACTACTTCGACTACATCGCACCGGCGCCCTCGTCACCACCATGCTTGCCGCCCCCAACAAGGACAACCGCCCACTCTGCACCGCCAAGGAGATCATCGACCTCTACCTCCAAGAGGGTGCCGGGATCTTCAGAAACGACCACAAGGCGTAATTAATTAATTAATTAATTAATTAGCATATCTACACTAGATTTTTCTTCTTCTTCTTCTTTTTTTATACCTTAAACCAATATACATACTACGCATATACGACGCAGGACATGGGCTCAGGTGGTGCTGGAGGCCGTGCTCCTCTACATCAAGTACTACAATGGCGACAACGAGATCCTGCGGTCCTTGCACGACATGCTCGCCCTCCTCGGGCCGGCCTTGGAGCCCTTGCTCCGCCCCAAACTCGACGCGCTGATCCACGCCAAGCAGGGCCCTAGCGCACCTCCTGCTGCTGCCAATGGTGGCGGCCTGCAGCAGCAGCAGCTCACCGGCCATGACAACCCCGGCGTCGAGCCTGACGACGAGGCGACGATGGAGGAGGACCATGCTAGAGCCATCCTGCAGGCGCTGTGCCACGCGCAGGGTCTGGAGCTGGACTCGCTGCCGTTCCAGGAGGGCATCAAGGAGTTCGCGGAGGGCCTGCGCAGGACGCTGCTGAACCCGGATTTCGTCCGGCACGCGCTCCTCCGCCCCAAGTACGACGGCGAGGGGCTCCGCAAGGTTGTCAGAGGGAAGCTCGGCAACCGCCAACTCAGGGAAACCGTCACTAACGTCGTCGTGCCCACGTTCGATATCGAGCGCAACCAGCCCGTCATCTTCTCCACCTCTAAGGCGCGAAAGGATCCGGTGATGGACCCCTACCTCTCGGACATCTGCATCGCTGCAACTGCCGCGCCGACATTCTTCCCTACCCACAAGTTCAACTCGCCATCGAAGAAACGCGAGGAGTTTAACCTCATCGACGCCGGCGTCTTCGCGAACAATCCAGTACGTATGCGGCTCTCGATCTCACTTGAACGTACTGAATCATTTATTATTATGTGTAGAAGCTAGCTCATCGATCGACACGTACGATGATATATATATGCATGTGTAGACCACCGTGGCGGTGAACGAGGTCTGGAGGGCGATCGACAGGGGCGAGGACCTGCCGGTGGAGGAGATATCGCCCATGGACTGCCAGAAGCTTCGCGTCCTCTCCGTCGGCACCGGCGTGGTGAACCACTCCTACACCGCCGACGAGTGCAACTGGTGGGGTCTCCTGCCGTGGGTCTACAACGTCCGCAACAAGACGCAGCCGCTGATCGACACGCTCATGTACGCCACAGGCTCCCTCGTCGACTACAACGTCGCCCTGCTCTTCAAGTCCCAGCGCTGCGAGGACAACTACCTGCGCATCCAGGAGGACCACCTGGACCCTGCTCTCGGAGCCATGGACGACACCAGCTGCATGGAGAAGCTCATCGGCGTCGGGGAGGACCTCCTGGCGAGGCAGGTCTACCGGACGGACTGCGAGACGAGGGAGTACCAGCCGGTGAAGGGCGCCGGGACCAACAAGGAGGCGCTCACCAAGCTCGCCCACCAGCTCGTCGCCGAGAAACAACGCCGGAGGGGGGCTCCTCCTGCGCCAACGCCGATATTGCAGACCGTCGTCGAGCCAAGGGCCAAGAGGCTCAAGCCTACCTACGCCCTGCAGTATTAGGAGCTAGCTAGCGTGCACCTGCATGCGGTGTGTCTCTATATATATCATATACTATATATTGTAATAACTGAATAAAGACTCCGGTCCATCACATCGACAGATCTGATCGAGAGGTCGTCAGAGCCACCGGAACCTAGTAAGTTGCTATATATGTCTGTGAAGCGGTATGATGAGCTTCAGCTGTACGTGTACTATACTTATAGAGTGTGTACGTGTTGGGTCATGAATAAATGTATCATGCAGTGCGCACTGCCGTTTATTGTATGAATGTTTGTGTACACGTTTTAATGATTCTTGAGCTCATCTACTTGCATTCGCTACCAGAATACAAGATATCTGCACCGGGTGGGAAAGCCCTTTAGCACCGGGTTTCCCACCCGGTGCAACTAATCCGAGGCTAAAGGGCCTGCCTTTAGCACCGGTTGCTGCCTGAAACCGGTGCTAAAGACCCCGGATTTCTTTTTTTTTTTGCTTTTTTCAGTAGCCATGCGTGCACGTCTATATACGTATATATTCTAATACATGAGGTTGCTGGCCGAGCTGAGGAACCTTTTTGGATGGGCCCGCCTCCTTATCCGCAGCCTTCCGTTTCCGGCGAGATTTCAGTAATGAGCGGTCATAGTCTGTTACTATTACTTCCTTCTGTTGACCCTTGCTCAAATTACCGAGGAATGACTTCACGATGGTGGGATCAAGCTTCGGCTCCGGCTCAGGTTTTCTCCTCCACTCGGCCATTTGCCTCTTTGTGTCTGCTTTTACCGAGGCTTCGAGCTCCTCTAGAGTCTTCTCGCCCGCTCTTTTCTCTGGTGCGGGCTTCTCTCTAGTTTTTCGCGCCTTCTTCGCTGGTGGAGTGGGGGCAGAGGCTTTAGTGCGGCGTCCCCTCTTTGGCGGAGGAGACGGAGACCTCTTCGGCGGAGGAGACGGAGACCTCTTTGGCGGAGGAGACGGGCTTGCATCAGGAGCTCCCGGAGAATCGTCATGATCCTGTGGATCTCTTGGAGGTGACGGGGGCTTGTTGGTAGCCGCAGGTGTATCGGGTATAACGATGTCTGCCTTGCTCCATAGAATGATGCAGTGAGAACACTGACCGAGTTTTGTTTCTCCGTCACCTCCGGGGATGTCAAGTTCCAAGTCTTCCCAGCTGGTGACGACTTGCTCCACCTCAACAGGTACGTAACCATGTGGAATGTCATTGCAGTGCCATTTTTGCCCTTCTTCCACACGTTTGGTCATACCGTATGCGACCTGATAAGTTAGTAGTCACAAAGAAAGTTAGTAAATGAATGGTATTTACGGTGAAATGTATGCAGTATGAACTAAGGTCGCATACGTACCACCACAGCTAAGTTCTTCTGCCTGACGACAAGCTCGCACGCGGTCCGTTGAGTTATTTCATCCACGGTGTAACGGACCGCTTCGGCGGCCTGTGTGGAAGCGTGACTGCTTTGATATTGCTGTGGAGGGCTAATAAGGGCCGCATCTTGGAGAGGTGCATGCTCTGTGGAACCGGTCCCGCCTGGTGCATGCTCTGTGGAACCGGTCCCGCCTGGTGCATGCTCTGTGGAACCGGTCCCGCCTGGTGCATGCTCTGTGGAACCGGTCCCGCCTGGTGCATGCTCTGTGGAACCGGTCCCGCCTGGTGCATGCTCTGTGGAACCGGTCCCGCCTGGTGCATGCTCTGTGGAACCGGTCCCGCCTGGTGCATGCTCTGTGGAACCGGTCCCGCCTGGTGCATGCTCTGTGGAACCGGTCCCGCCTGTGGCTTGTTGTATCTGCAGCCATGCTACCTTCATCCGTCGCTCCATCTCTGACTCCATTTCTTGGAGCTTTGAGCCCTGGGCGGCAACCGTTTGCTCTAGGTCCCTCACCCTCTGCTCATATTGGGCCTTCTTCCTCGAACGGCTCCTATAGGTGGCGGCGTGCTCTTGGAAACCTTTCTTCCATGAGATGCTTGTGCCTACGCCGCGCGTCCGTCCAGGATGCTCCTTGTTCCCTAAGGCATAGGTTAGCTCATCTCTGTCTCTATCGGCAACAAATTCTCCCCTATCAGATGCCCTGAGGATATCGAGGAGACGCTGAGCTAGTTCTCGCAAGTCCTCGGGAAAAACTAAGGAGCCGTCGATTGGGCTTAGGGTGCCTCCATGACCATAGTACCAATGCTTGGTCCTTGTGGGCCAGTCATGTGTCGCTGGAGTGATGCCTCTAGCATATAGATCTTCTTCCATCTTCTCCCATTTAGCGATGCTTGCCTTGTAACCTCCCGAACCCATCTTATGGGAGTACTTCTTATTTGCGGCGTTTCCAGCGTTTCTAGCGCTAGCCGTTGCACCCTCTTCGGATTTTTTGTACTCGAGGAATGCTCCCCACTCCTCATCATTGATCTTCTTATACTTCTCAAGATCCGGGGCCTCTCCGGTTTTGAGCCAATGCGAGTATAACTTCTTCTTAAAATCCTGAAACAGAACTGCCATCTTCTTCATTGTCCAATCCCTCAGTTCTGCTTCACGAGTGCTAGGCCAATCGAATATTTCCTTTAATTCCGTCCATAGCATCTCTTTCTCTGTATCGGGGAGCACGTACTCCTCAGTGAGGTCCGTGGACTTCCATTTTCTGATACTAATGGGCACATTGACGTCATATATACTGTCTCTCCGACATTTTTGAATCTCCATTCTGCATATGTTAAGCAATAAATAAAGCCCGCATCAGCATAGATTGGAATTATTGTTTTCAAACTGTAAATTATAAGGAACAACAAAGTACTTACAGTGTCCAACACGTGATCAAATCCACGTCCATGGCGTCGCGGTGGTACAACTCATATATATCCTGAAACCTCAGCCAGACCCTTCAATAGTGCTGCCCTGGACACGTTCGCCCTGGACATTGGCGGCCCCTTCAACATTTTCGGCCCTTGCAACATTGTCGCCCTGGACATTGTCGTCCCTTCCAATGATGCCCAACACATCATCCATCGACATTGGTTGGGTTACAATATTGAAAAGTTGATTCGCAAAGAACGCTACGCCACCATCTTTTGGGCCATTGGCCCATGCATTGTTTTGGGCTCCTTAGAGATATGCCCAGGGGTAGTTGCTCGCTCTTAACTCTATTTATTCAGTAGCCGTCGCTCTGAATAGAGTTAAGAGCGAGCAACTACCCCTGGGCATATCTCTAAGGAGCCCAAAACAATGCATGGGCCAATGGCCCAAAAGATGGTGGCGTAGCATCCTGGCAGATTTTGTACGTCCTTTTGTTTCAACGATTTTCGTTGACTCAGGAACAGATCTTGATTTGATATTATTTTCACTGCAAAGGTTATTTTCTTAGCTTTTCATACATAGGTAGACGTCAAAAATAGAGTTTGTATCTAATCTGTATGTTAAATTTAGCCCGGTTTGCTCCTAGACTTTGAGGCCAACTCAAACTTGTTGGTTGGGCCTCCACTTGGCTTAGCCGCCCTCTTCAAGTCTTGGACCATTCCGTCATTGAAGCATTCGCTATTTCTTCCTCACATCAGCCGGCCCTTCCTCTCTTGTTTCTCTTTGATGCCTGCTCCCTCTACAGGTATGCTCCTCCTGACATGTATAACAACATGGTTCTGACCGTTTGCATGATCTTCCGCAGAGTGGCCTGTAGCCACACTGGTTAAAAAATTATATTAGAGAGATGCAAGTGGTGGTTCGTTTGCAATGCTGACGGCTAGAGCTATGAATCTATGATTTCCATATATATTCAAATTTTATCTACCATTTCCAGTAGCAGTCTGCATAATTTTAGATTGTAAAAATATATGTGCAGATTTAGATACGGTGGTCTGCTTCCTCCAGGAGTTGTTCTCTGGATAGTCCAGTCTCGGCCTCAAATTCTGCTAGGTGTAGCTCGTGCGGAGTTGGCAATGGAGCCAAGGGCTGCTGAGGTTGCTGGCCGAGCTGAGGAACCTTTTTGGATGTGCCCGCCACCTTATCTGCAGCCTTCCGCTTCCGGCGAGATTTGAGTAATGAGCAGTCATAGTCTGTTATTAGTACTTCCTTCTGTTGACCCTTGCTCAAATTACCGAAGAATGACTTGACGACAGTGGGATCAAGCTTCGGCTCCGGTTTTTTCCTCCACTCCCACTCGGCCATTTGCCTCTTTGTGTCTGCTTTCACCCAGGCTTCGAGCTCTTCTGGGGTCTTCTCAGCCGCTTTTTTCTGTGGTGCGGGCTTCTCTTTGGGTTTCCGCACCTTCTTCCCTGGTGGAGTGGGGGCGGAGGCTTTAGTGCGGCGCTGCCTCTTCGGCGGAGGGGACGGAGACCTCCGCGGCGGAGGGGACGGGCTTGCATCAGGAGCTCCCGGAGAATCGTCATGATCCGGTGGATCTCTTGGAGACGGGGGAGGTGACGGAGGCTTGTTGGTAGCCGCAGGTGTACCGGGTATGACGACGTCTGCCTTGCTCCATAGAATGATGCAGTGAGAACACTGACCGAGTTTTGTTTCTCCGTCACCTCCGGGGATGTCAAGTTCCAAGTCTTCCCAGTTGGCGACGACTTGCTCCACCTCAACAGGTACGTAACCATGTGGAATGTCATTGCAGTGCCATTTTTGCCCTTCTTCCACACGTTTGGTCATACCGTATGCGACCTGATAAGTTAGTAGTCACAAAGAAAGTTAGTAAATGAATGGTATTTACGGTGAAATGTATGCAGTACGAACTAAGGTCGCATACGTACCACCACAGCTAAGTTCTTCTGCCTGACGACAAGCTCGCACGCGGTCCGTTGAGTTATTTCATCCACGGTGTAACGGACCGCTTCGGCGGCCTGTGTGGAAGCGTGACTGCTTTGATATTGTTGTGGAGGGCTAATAAGGGCCGCATCTTGGAGAGGTGCATGCTCTGTGGAACCGGTCCCGCCTGCGGCTTGTTGGAGAGGTGCAGGCTCTGTGGAACCGGTCCCGCCTACGGCTTGTTGGAGAGCTGCATGCCTGTCTCTTATACACATCTAGATGTGTATAAGAGACAG
>OAMR01000717.1:363007-373189 GCA_900205405.1 Echinochloa crus-galli | reverse complement strand
AACGCCGAGTCGGCCAACGTGGTGACCAACTTCATGGGCACCTCCTTCATGCTCTGCCTCCTCGGCGGCTTCGTCGCCGACTCCTTCCTCGGCCGCTACCTCACCATCGCCATCTTCACCGCCGTGCAGGCCTCGGTCAGTCAGTCCCCATCCCCATCATCTCCCAAAATCTCGGGATAATTATATATAATATATATGTATATATATTATCCCTTTTCTTTTTCTACATCGGATTATCTTCTCCAATTCAACGCGATTTAATGTGATCGACGAACGCCGCGCGTGCTCCGCGCTGTAGATGTCGGTTGGTTGGTTGGCCTCGCTGGATGCGATGGGATGGGGGTGAAAGTTAAACTCTCTTTTTGTGATGTGGGGGGAGTCGACAAAATATCTAGTTGGAGGTTTTAATCGTGTTGCCGGCAGTAGAATCCAAACAAAAATTGGAGCTTTTTGATCGGGGAGCAGGGCGGAGATGCTCCGGCGAAAAGAAGGCGCACCAAAAGGAGCGGTACGTCATAATTTTATAGAAAACCTCTACTATTTTTTTTCAAATCAACTCCCCACCCTATATCCCTAAATTTTATGGAAGCGACCCATATCCCTTTGTCTTTACTTCTCCCACTGTTCTACACGCGCTACCAAAATCACTCATTGACTATTAACCAAGCGCTGACATTTGGACCATACCTGTACCCAACGATACACCAATGACTCCACCACCACGCACTAAAGTACAGTGGAACCTCGGATATACCTGATTATGACCGGTTGACATGCATGGTCATGGAAGAGAATACCGAGTGGTACTCTCCACTTCCTTCACCCAGCGCTAAGTAGCAGGCGGTAGACCGTAATGGGGTGCGCCGTTCGCAATCGGATGGAGTTGAGAGCTCGGACCTTGAGAACGGGTACAAAGGACAGGGGGGAAAGCTTAGCAACAAATGATCGAAGCGGGCGAAGAAATTTCCGCGAACACAACATGCATGAACACTCTCTCCACCATGAACTCAAGCTCCCCTCTCTCTCCTCCATGAACACAAGCTCTCTTGCTAGCTTTATTTGATTCACAAATTCCTCTATTTCTAAAGCATAGAAGGATTACAGCTAAATAAAACATTAGAGAATGAAAGAGTGTACCTTGTAGTGCTCCTTAGATGAGTAGAATCTTCACAAATTTTGAAAAAAAATTGGGCAGCACCTCCCCTCTTTCTTCTTCTTCCTCCCGCCGCCCGAGCCTGCAGCATGAACACAGCAAAGTGTTCAGCTGGCTCGGGCGGGGAGGAGGGAGCCCCTATATTCAAACACACTAGCACCGGGTTGTGGCAAGACCCGGTGCTAATGCGCACCCTTTAGCACCGGGTGCAGCCAGCAACCGGTGCGAAATGGCCTCGGGCACATTAGCACCGGTTGCTGGCTGCACCCGGTGCTAAAGGGGAAGCATTAGCACCGGGGCTTGCCACGACCCGGTGCTAATGCCTTCGCCCAGGCGCATCCCAGCTCCGCCCCCGCTCCTAGCCGTTGGACCCGGTGCTGAAGCCCCTTCAGCACCGGGTCCAAAAAGGGCCGAGGCGGAGGGGACGGGCGGATGTGAAGTATTCTGGTAGTGATTAGATTTATGCTCGCGGGCGATGATGTCTGAATGACTCATGTCGGTGTTCATCTGTGATCTCTAACTGTAAAAAATATAAGGATGATTGTGCAAACTTGTCAGTGGTCGAGAAAAAAAATACCCATATTTAATTTACTGCAGATGTTCATGGTGCATCGAATGCGTTTAAGAGATCAAACTCATAATTTGGATTTAAAGAAATATAGGTGATATGACCTGATACGAGGACTTGTACACCAAGCCCACTACTAAGAAGGGACCTTTTATCCTGAGGCTCAATACCGGTTGTATTTTGACGCCATACTAATGTGAGAGCATCAGTACCGGGTCCAAAAGGATGGCCTCCAAGCTCTCACTATAACCCCTTTAGTGCCGCGTGGAGGCTTCACCCGATACTAAAGGGTACCCTTCAGTACTAGATAAACACAACACACGATACTAAAGGGGTTCCTTTAGTACCGGGTGTACACACCACCCGGTATTAATGTGTCCACCGCAGCCCATTGCCGCGCGCACCCACACGCGAGAATTATATCTTCACCCATGCCACCCACCCCCCTTATCCTTTTAGCTTCTCTTCTCTCTTCTCCAGTCCTCCTCATCCTCTCTCTCTCTCTCTCTCTCTCCCAAATCGCTTCTCTCCTCTCCACACATCTCCTGAGTCCAAAGCTCTCTTCTCCCTCAGCTCTGCTCCCCACTGCAGCGGGTAGGGCACCTTGCGGGTGTTGGCGGTCGTTATAACCCATTTTCGACCACCAATACTCGGGAATAAAAGAGGCTATATACAACATTCTATGCACTTAGGTTTATTTCTAATAAAGCTCCATGAGTTTTGGTGATGGTGAATTACACTTGTGCAGGTACAACAACGAGAAATACGTGCTAAATGGGTCGGAATCGACCGAACGACTCCGTTCGGCCGGTTACCCCCCAGCTGTACACAACGAGAAGCACAACCGAAGGTCGTCCAAGTCACCGATGACGAAGCGACAATGGTGCAAGACACTTGGACCAATGCCACATCATATTCGGGCCAAAACAGAAGAAGTCCACTACGAGCAAGTCATCCAAGATGGCCTAGAAGGAGAGGCGGTGCAAGGGGGCGTACTGGACTGGAAGCCCAGTTCGGCCGAACTCCCCAGTTCGGCCGAACTCCCCAGTTCGGCCGAACCGCCCCCACTTCATGAAACCGCCATCAGGGGGGAGATCAGAGCCGTGGGAGCTGAGGCGGTGCAAATCTACGGTTCGACCGAACTCTAGGATTCGACCGAACTAGGGGATTCGGACGAAGGCCCGGCACCGCCTCCCACACTCCCTTGGCTGCTACTCCATCCCCACCGACGTCCTCCAGCTATAAATGCAGTGTCCAAGTGCCCGGTTTCAACACACACCAAGCCAAGGAGCTCATTTCCATTCCACTTCTTTCTAGTAGAGTTAGGATAGTTTAGTTGGGAGTTAGAGTTGAGTCGAGCTGCGCCTCGGAGGTTCCAGAGTCGTCTTCAGAAGCTCTGGTATAAGCTCTTGTATCCTTTACCTTTTCCTTTGTAAGACTTTGAGTTATCAATATAGGCTAGTATGAGCAGGAACGAAGAGCCCGCCAAGACAAAGGCTTGAATCTAGACTTGGGAGAATCACAACAACTATAGTCTAAACCCGAAATACTTATAACTAGAGTAAAGTAGAAGGAAGATATAAATAACTCAGATAAAGTGAAAAGATAACTATATTGATAACTCAAAGTCTTACATAAACAAAGTGATAAAGATAGCTATATTGATAACTCAAAGTCTTACAAAAGGAAAAGTAAAAGATACAAGAGCTATTACCAGAGCTTCTGAAGACGACTCTGGAACCTCCAAGCCAAGGAGCTCATTTCCACTTTCATTCTAGTAGAGTTAGGATAGTTTAGTTGGGAGTTAGAGTTGAGTCGAGCTGCGCCTCGGAGGTTCCGGAGTCATCTTCAGAAGCTCTGATATTAGCTCTTGTACCTTTTCCTTTACTTTATGTAAGACTTTGAGTTATCAATATAGTTATCTTTTTCACTTTATCTGAGTTATTTATATCTTCCTTCTACTTTACTCTAGTTATAAGTATTTCGGGTTTAGACTATAGTTGTTGTGATTCTCCCAAGTCTAGATTCAAGCCTTTGTCTTGGCGGGCTCTTCGTTCCTGCTCATACTAGCGGTGAATTTCCATTAAGGTATGAGCAAGGATTGCTTGCTTCTGCTAGCGGAGTAAGTAGCTGTAGTCTAGTGTGGGTGTGGTACCAAGACTATTCCATAACATTAGAATATCCCCGAGCTGCCGTGGGTCTACAACGTCCGCAACAAGATGCAGCCACTGATCAACACACTCATGTATGCCACCGGCTCGCTCGTCGACTACAACGTCGCCCTGCTCTTCAAGTCCCAGTGCTGCGAGGACAACTACCTGCGCATCCAGAGGACCACTTGGACCCTGCTCTCGGAGCTATGGATGACACCAGCTGCATGGAGAAGCTCATCGGCGTCGGGGAGGACCTTCTGGCGAGGCAGGTCTACCGGACGGACTGCGAGACGAGAGAGTACTAGCCTGTGAAAGGCGCCAGGACCCACAAGGAGGCGCTCACCAAGCTCGCCCACCAGCTCGCCGCCGAGAAACAACGCCGGAGGGGGGGGGGCTCCTGCACCGACCGACATTGCTGACGGGCGTCACCGAGATTACCACCGTCGTCGAGCCAAGGGCCAAGAGGCTCATGCCTACCTACGCCCTGCAGTAGGAGCTAGCTAGCGTGCACCCGCATGCGGTATGTCTCTATATATCATATATATACTATATATTGTAACTGAATAAAGACCCTAGTCCATCACATCGACAGATCTCATCGAGAGGTATGGTCGTCACAGCCACCACCGAAACGTAGTAAGTTGCTATGTTTGTGAAGCTGCATGCTGAGCTTCAGTTGTACGTGTACTATACTTATAGAGTGTGTACGTATTGGGTCATGAATAAATGTATCATGCAGTGCGCACTGCTATTTATTGTATGAATGTTTGTGTACACGTTTTAATGTTTTTGAGCTCATCTACTTGCATTAGATTTATGCTCGCGGGCGATGATGTCTGAATGACTCATGTCGGTGTTCATCTGTGATCTCTAACTGTAAAAAATATAACCCCTTTATCAACTTACTTGATCCATTTATCAACTTGAACAACCACTTACTCACTAGATATTTATTCTGAACATCTAGATAAATTATACCTCGCCTCTTCCCTTCGACTTATGTAAAATACTCCATTTGGCAAGCCTATACTTTTTCTTATGTTCATCACATTACCAAGGGAAATGAGATCCGTAATAGTCCAGTTTCTTCAAAACATCTTTAGGTATTCTAAAGAACGACATCATAAACATAGGCAAGCTTGAGAGCACCGAATTAATAAGAACAAGCCTTCATCCCGACGAAACAAGCTTGCCTTTCCAACTACTCAGTTTTTTTTCTGAAATCTCTCTTCCACTACACTCCAATCTTTGTTTGAGAGTTTGCGATGGCTCATCGGGATTTCCAAATATCTAAACAGCAGCTCCCCTTCCTTACAGCCAAAAAGATCCACATACTGAGCAATTCTCTCTTTCGTTTCACCAAAGCCAAACAACTCACTCTTGTGAAAATTTATCTTTTGGCCAGAGAGTTTTTTGAAAGCACATAACACAAGTTTCATGTTCCTGGCCTTGACTAGATCATCATCCAGGAAAAGGATTGTATCATCTGCACATTGCAGAATAGAGAGGTCACCATCAACTAAGTAAGGGACCAGACCATCAAACATGTCCTAATCTTTTGACCTCTCGATTAGCACAGCCAACATGTCAGCCACCACATTAAAAAGAACAAGTGAAAGGGGATCACCCTGTCTCAGCCGCGTCCTAGTCTGAAAAAAGCAGCCCATCTCATCATTCACCTTAATGCTCACGCTTCCACCAGTAACTATCTTATCAATCCATTGGCACCATTTACTAGAAAAACATTTCATCCTTAATACCTGCTGTAAAAAATCCCAATTTACCTTTTCATACGCCTTCTCGAAATCTAAGTTAAGGATGACCCCTTTATGTTTCTTCCTGCGTAGTTCATGAAGAGTCTAATGCAAAACCACCACTCCCTCTAAAATATTCTGTCCAGGTAAGAAGGCCAACTGCGATGATCTAATACCCTTGCTCGCTACCAACGATAGCCTATTAACAATCACTTTTGTAAAGATCTTGAAACTCACATTGAGCATGCAGATCGGCCGGTATTGCTGGATTTTTTAACTTCTTTCTCCTTAGATAACAGAGTTATAACTCCAAAGTTGAGGCAAAAAAGCGGAGATTGCCACTATGAAAGTCTCGAAACATGGCCATCAGGTCATTAAAGGTCATCATTAATGAGACTCCAAAACACATAAAATTCATTCGGGAAAGCCATCCGGTCCTGGTGCTTTATTGTGTTTCATCTGAAAAATGGCATCCCGCACCTCCTTCTCTGAGAATTCCGCCACTAGTGCATCATTCTCACCAGGAGAAATTTGAGGGATGTCCTCATTCAGCGATTCGTCCATAGAGAAATTATTTCTCTCGGGCTTCCCAAAAAGTCCCTTGTAGTAATCCGTTATATATTCCTGTAAATTATCATTCCCCTCCATTACAACTTCCTCTTGCACTAATCGGAATATTCTAGTTTTTCTTCTTTTCCCATTAGCAACCATTTAAAAATATCTTGTGTTATTATTCCCTTTTAGAATTTTAGTAGTCTTTGCCGTTTGGAACCATTTCAGGTCCTCCTCCCTAAGAAGTTGTGCAAGCCTATCCTTTACGCACTGCTTTAGATCCCACTCATGCTGACTTAGCAGCTGGCTCTCCGCTTTTTTATCAAGTTCATCGGCTTTCCTTAGTAATTCTTGCTTCTCTTTTTTATATGCCCCCTCATGTTTTTTGCCCATCCACGTAAAAATTGCCTTAGCCTCCTGATCTTGTTTTGCCACCTCTGCATGGGACACTTCCCTCTGTTTTCTTTATGCCACACCTTAGACACTAGCTCAAAAAAGCCATCCTTCAGAAGCCAGCCCAGCTCAAATTTAAAAGAGCTTTTATTTTTACACCCTCTCTTCTCTCCAGTATCGAGTAAGAGCGGCGTGTGATCTGAAATTTCCCTGCTAAGTGCAACAACTGTGGCTAAAGGAAATTTTTGTTCCCACTTAGTACTCACCAACACCCTATCCAGCTTCTCATAGGTTGGAATCCTCCGTGAATTAGCCCAAATAAATTTACGACCCGACATCTCAATCTCTCAAATTCGAACTATCAATCACAGCATTAAAGACGAAAGGCCACCTCTCTTCAAATCTGTCATTATTCTTTTCATTTATGTTTCGAATTATATTAAAATCGCCTCCCACACAAAGAGGGAGTTTTTCGTTGCTGTAAGACTGCACTAATTCAGTCAAAAAGGACTCTTTAAATTCAGGTTGGGCTGCCCCATAGACCGCCACTAACACCCATTTAAAATCATCCTTTTTATTCCTCAATCTTTTCACAAAGAAATCACCCTCCTCGATGCTACCAATGTCCAGCCCCTCCAAGTTCACTCCTAACAAAATGCCCCCCCCNNAGTCCAGTGTCAAACAAAAATTTCTCCTGCCACTGAAATTATCCATCACTTCTTGAGAGAAATCATTCCTGCATGTCTCCAAAAGAGCGATAAACTCTAGGTTGTGCTCTTTAGACATTTCTCCTAGAAACCTTGATTTAGCTAAGTCACTAAGACCTCTGCTATTTCAAAAGATTCCCTTCATCTCGGAACCAATGTAGAAAAGTTAGCTCTTTTAATTTTGAAAGTTTTTCTCAAACACGATTTAGCGTGAAACTTGCCCTTTCTCATGTGACTATTAAGTTCACAATTTAAAAGGAAACTTGTCTCATCGAACACTTCTTCCATCATTTCTTCACAAAGGTTTCTCGAAGCATTAATCTCAAACTCCCCAATATTTTCTTCTTCACTGTCACTATCCAACTCTAGCTGCTCTTTCTCCCCATGTTCTAATTCATCCCGCTCTAGGTCTGAGACTAAAATCTTTTGGATATTATCTAATTTATTTTGTTCAGATCCACCACAATTAATTCCGAAAAATTGTAAACAGTCTAAAGCAAAATTCTTATCAACATTAAGTAAGGAATTCGAAGAAAGCTTACCTCCTCCCAATTCCAAATTCTTCTTTGCTGCCCTCCCCTCGGCTTTACCCAAAGTGCGTTCATCCCTGGATCGTTGCAGCCTCGGACTAGTCGAAACCTGTCCCAAATTATGTAGATATATTGTGTGTGTGTGTGTGTTTTTATAAAACGTGCGCGTAGATACTTCAGGGGCCTATGTAGATATTGTGTGTGTCTGTGTGTATGTGTTTTTTAATAGATACAAAGCCCCTGAAGGGGAAACATGCCCGTGTTTAGATGCCACCCTAAAAAATTTTCGGGGAAACGAATCTTACATGCATGAAGTACTAAATAAAGTCTATTTGTAAAACTTTTTACATATGAGTACAACTTTACGCGACGAATCTAATGAGCGTACTTAATCCATAATTTTCTACAGTAATGCTATAGTAACCATCATCAAATAGTGTGGTCAAAGGCCTCATTAGATTCGTCTTGAAAATTTACCTAGAGTTGTGGAGATAGTTTCGTAAACTGCATTTATTTAATACCCCTAATTAGTGGTCAAAGGTGCACTTAGGCCAGTCTCAATGCAGGGGTCATCAGGAATTAATTAGATGCCACATAGGCAAATTTAGTGACATGGCATCAATTTAATGAAGCAAGAGAAGATCACAGGGTCATCACCATGACCCGAGCTGGGCACGATTGCCAATATCGAGCTGAGATTTAAATGCTGCATTGTATCTATGAAACTGTGCCCATGACCCATTTACATTGAGAGTGACAGGGTCATCATTCTGAAAAGCTGACATGGCAGACTTGGTAACTGTGTCCATGACCCTGCCACTGAGACTGGCCTTGTTACCTAAATTTTTTTTCACCCACAATCTAAACACGGCCCAGATCGTCTGAATGACAACCGGAAAGGACCATCAGTGGCGACGAGCTGAGCAGCAACCCAGTGAGCTTTATTTCATTGATTGAATTGAAACTTAGCTCCGAATAAATAGAGGCAACTTATTATGGAGTATATAATAGGGAAAAGTCCATTTTACAACCTTCAACTATGACAACAGTCCGATTTTTAACCTTGAACTACAAAACCGGATAACAAAGGCTATCCAACTATCAAAACCGTGCAAATTTAGCCCTTAGAGTGGTTTCAAAGGTGGTTTTGTATTTTGTAAAAAAATTAAAAAAATCCAATTGTTTCTAAAAAATCAAAACTAATTCATCTTAAATCAGAAAAATATGAAACCAGTATTAAAAAGTTTCTAAAAATATAACCTATCTATTATTGCTCTATTTAAATCTTAATTATTCAAAAATAATAGGCACAACTGTAAGCAACCAAATACTATGGATATAAAAAAAATGGATCCGATTAACTGACAAATATAGTGACAATGGATAAGTTATATTTTTAGAAAACTTTTGATACCAGTTTTGTATTTTTTTGACTTAAAATGAATTACTTATGAATTTTTATTTAAATTTAAATATTTTTAATTTTTATAAAATACAAAATCACCTTTGAAACCACCCTAACAGCTAAATTAGCACGATTTTGATAGTTGGATGACCTTTGTTATCCGGCTTTGTAGTTCAAGATTAAAAATCGGACTGTTGTCATAGTTGAAGGTTGTAAAATGGACTTTTCCCTATATAATAAGCTTAGTAGGGGAAGGGGAAGGGACCGGAGGCTGCGAGATCACTACAGTAGAGAGCAAGAACGATCAATAGTCTCCCAAAATATTTACGCTGCTATCATGTGCTATTAGGGTACTCAAAATTCACAGCGGCATCAATCTTGAACCACTTTGGAAGAGTCTAGGTCCATACTATGCATTCCCATATTAGTACATATGGAGACGCAGGGCTATCTCCTTGATACAGTGTCCCCAAAAGCTTACAACTTAACAAGGAGTAGGTTCTTAAACAGCAAAGCCTAGGCTATGGGCCTATATATGGAGATGTTCAAAGTCGATCCCCTCAAACAAGCGATTGGCATAATTTAGTAGCAAAGTTATGCAAGGCATTAGGGCATGCTGAATTAGTCTGGTGGCAATTCACGTCATAATTGTCTCCGGTCTGCAGTTAAGCACGGCACTTGACTGCCCTCGATACCTTAACACGCTCCTTCGGTTGTCTAGCTTCCAATTGGCTCTTCTTTTGCATCACTCTCGACTCTTTAACCTTCTGCAGCATCTTGCTTCGTTCCCGGCTGCACAAAAAGAGTCACAAGGTGAATTCCTCAATTGAATTAGTTACTAACTACATGAAAAAGTATCAAAAGTCAAACATTATACATTTTTAATTCCTGTGATAGCTGATTGCGTGGACAGAGATTGGATTAAGTTAGCTTTGGCTTCATGGACATGAGTACCTGGTTAGCTGGC
>OAMR01000717.1:289379-361696 GCA_900205405.1 Echinochloa crus-galli | reverse complement strand
AAAGAGTCACAAGGTGAATTCCTCAATTGAATTAGTTACTAACTACATGAAAAAGTATCAAAAGTCAAACATTATACATTTTTAATTCCTGTGATAGCTGATTGCGTGGACAGAGATTGGATTAAGTTAGCTTTGGCTTCATGGACATGAGTACCTGGTTAGCTGGCTTACTGCAAAAAGGTTCCATTCTGTTTGGTTTGGTTTATGCTTATCAAATATTGTATTTAGACAAGATAATTCTAGCTAAGAGCAGTCTGCCAGGGTAACTTCAAATTACTTAATGGTGGGTGACATGGGAGCATTCTAGAATCTAAGACTAAGAGTAGCACCTAAGTGAGAAAAACAAAGCCAGAATAGTACAATAAGAGGACTTTGTTAAATAATTTTCACTCTGAAGAAACAAGAATTTTCCTGCTTAACTTCTTTATCCAACTGTATATTCTATGCCTTTCATAAATCAGATTATTTTTATGATTCATCAGTAATATTTGTGCCTTGCCTTGATGGGATAAAAGGCCAAAATAGAAGTTTTATTGAGAATTTAGGACACAACATTGCACTCAGTGTAGGTGGTTCAGTTTCCTAATCCTATTATAACTCAACACAAACCTAACTCCACGATTTTGAAATATTCAAACTCAAAAAATAAAAAGTAAGTTGTAACCAAAGTTTGAAATGGCTGATTGAAGAAAACCCCAAAAGTTCACTTATTTGTGACTGGTCAAAATAATATGTTTCATCTCTGTGTCATTGGAAGCTCGCAAGCGAACTCACAGGCACAAAAGATCCTTGATGAGAAAACCCTCAAACTGTAAGGAAGAAAGGTTTCTTTCTAGCAGAAATCATATGAAGGATTAAAGTAAAAAGAACCCAAACACATGTGTGTGTACATTTGGTTTGGTTTCGGTTGGTTGTGTGACTATTTGGGTTTGTCCATTCTTTACACTGGTTTAGAAATTGTTCCGGTCTCTTGTTGGATCTCAAATAGCTACTGAATACACCAATAAAAAAACAGTGACTGTGGATTGGAAGCCACAAAGAAAGTCTGAGCTGAAGACAATTCTATTGATTCTCATACTGCACGGTGTGTTACAATGGCTTCACACCAGAACTACTGCAATCATGATTTCTTTCTATGTTAGTGTAGGGTTTATTGCAAACGGAAATGGAAAGCGGTGTCACTGTTAACGATTGAAGCAAATCCCTGATTTTGTTTGGTTCGGCACTGTAAACGTAAATGGATACCAGAAGCTGCAGATGGATAAGTACCATGCGCTGGGCAGCAGCGTCATCCGATTACAGCTAGTCGGAAGCAGCGGTATCAATTTTTAATTGGCCGCTATCTGATGACAAGGTAATCAATTACAGGCCACGCTGAACCAAACATGTGTAACTAATCGTTTAATGTCCGTAATCTGTTAACATGAACCAAACGCTATCTAAGGTCTTGCCAAATTACTACAAATCTCACATAACAACAGAGTGTCTGTTCAACTTGGCTCCAAACAGAATTAAGGGGATTGAATTTAACTGAGGGGCGAGATGCAACTCTCCAAGAAGAGACAAACAGAGGATAGTGCCAATAAACGATACTGTTGAATGACTACTTACAGGAATGACTAGGCAAACAAATATGTTTATCTTTCAACACATCATACTACCTACTGTTCATAGGTTGGTTACCCATTTAACTCAATGAGATATTTGCTGTGTTTCGATATAAAAGAAAATAAACCGGTACTATATGTACGAATGCTGTAAATCTACTAATTAGTAACAACAGCTAGCAGAACCACGGCGATAAGCAACAGCAAAGATAAACACGTACAGCAGATCGATAAGGAGATTATATAGTTATTACCTTCTGATGATGGCATCCTTGCTCAAGTAAGTGGAGAAGTGGCTGAGGATGAAGGAGTGACCATCAAACACGTTCCTAGGAGCAATTCTAATGGGGCAACCTTCTTCCATTTCTTTTTCCTTTTCTTCTTCCTTTCCTACTTCTTCTGTTTCTTCTTCCTCTTCTTCATTGATATAGAGCGCGAATGAGTTGAGCACCTGCTCCCTAGTGTCGACTTCAATCATCCAGAAAATGCCAGCATGGTCATCCTTCAACAGGAAGAAGATGGCATCTGGGTCGCAGAAGTTCACTAGAGGATAGCTCGGCCTCACCCGTGGAAGAACCTGCTTGTCCTGGTAGAGGCCCCAGAACTCGGAGGAGTCCATGGTGACATCCTTTATCCATCTCCCTCGGTACAAGTCATACATAGTCCATGATGTTACTCTGAAAGGAGAACGCGGTCCGCCAGCTGCAACTTTAGTAATACAGACAAGCTTGAGGTTGCCTTGGAGGTCGACGCAGACACAGCGAGATGGGTCGTCGCAGTCTCTTTCTGGATATTGGCGGTGTGATGCCAAAGCTTCCTCAGGGAGGGGGATGAAATGGAACTGCAGGTGATCTTGGTTGTCGTCGTCGTTGGCGAGGAGGATGTCGGCGATGAGGATGCCCTGGTAGTAGTCGACCCAGCACAGGAAGCGGCCGTCGATGGGGATCACAGCGTCGGTCGTCCAGATATCATCAAATGGCAGGGGCTCAGGCAGGCGCACCTTCCTAACCTTCCATTCTTCTTCTTCTTCTTCTTCTTCTTCTTCTTCTTCTTCTTCTTCTTCTTCTTCTTCTTCTTCTTCTTCTTCTTCTTCTTCTTCTTCTTCTTCTTCTTCTTCTTCTTCTTCTTCTTCTTCTTCTTCTTCTTCTTCTTCTTCTTCTTCTTCTTCTTCTTCTTCTTCTTCTTCTTCTTCTTCTTCTTCTTCTTCTTCTTCTTCTTCTTCTTCTTCTTCTTCTTCTTCTTCTTCTTCTTCTTCTTCTTCTTCTTCTTCTTCTTCTTCTTCTTCTTCTTCTTCTTCTTCTTCTTCTTCTTCTTCTTCTTCTTCTTCTTCTTCTTCTTCTTCTTCTTCTTCTTCTTCTTCTTCTTCTTCTTCTTCTTCTTCTTCTTCTTCTTCTTCTTCTTCTTCTTCTTCTTCTTCTTCTTCTTCTTCTTCTTCTTCTTCTTCTTCTTCTTCTTCTTCTTCTTCTTCTTCTTCTTCTTCTTCTTCTTCTTCTTCTTCTTCTTCTTCTTCTTCTTCTTCTTCTTCTTCTTCTTCTTCTTCTTCTTCTTCTTCTTCTTCTTCTTCTTCTTCTTCTTCTTCTTCTTCTTCTTCTTCTTCTTCTTCTTCTTCTTCTTCTTCTTCTTCTTCTTCTTCTTCTTCTTCTTCTTCTTCTTCTTCTTCTTCTTCTTCTTCTTCTTCTTCTTCTTCTTCTTCTTCTTCTTCTTCTTCTTCTTCTTCTTCTTCTTCTTCTTCTTCTTCTTCTTCTTCTTCTTCTTCTTCTTCTTCTTCTTCTTCTTCTTCTTCTTCTTCTTCTTCTTCTTCTTCTTCTTCTTCTTCCCTTCTTCTCCTTCTCCTTCTCCTCCTTCTCCTTCTCCTCCTGCTCCTTCTCCTCCTGTCCTTCTCCTTCTCCTCCTTCTCCTTCTCCTCCTTCTCCTCCTTCTCCTTCTTCTCCTTCTCCTTCTTCTCCTTCTTCTTCTCCTTCTTCTTCTCCTTCTTCTTCTCCTTCTTCAGTGTTGGGGGCAGAAGCAGCAGCAGCAGAGGCACTGTGGTGGAGGAGGCAGAGCTCGGCCTCCGGGATGGTAAAGTGTGTGAGATCCGCCACGGTGAAGTCACCGTCGTCGCCGTGGCACAGGATGCCCATGAATGATTCCAGCATGGGCCTCTGCTGCGTGATCCGGTACGGACTGAAGTACTTGTCCTCTGGCGCGCTGACGCCGCCAATCAGGCAAGCTGGGAGGCGGTGGAGCGACGGCGGCGACGAGAAGGACGAGTAGACGAACATGTCGATGGGGAAGTGGGAGCTGTAGCCGCGCATCATGTCATCCTTAAAGGGGATTTTGGCCTTGAAGAGGATGGAGTGGCCGTGGGCGGCGATCACGTACGGCTCCGGCATGGTTGGGAACTCCTTCCTGCCCGGCCAGTGGAGGTAGAGGCGGGACACCTCGGGATAGTCGGCGACCCTGAGGGAGGCGCGGATGGGGCTGCCGGTGCAGGTGAAGCAAGTCTCGGAGGCCGTGACCTCGTCCTCCGCATCCCGGCTGCTGCGGTGGATGAAGCGGTCGAGGATTAGCCATCCGGGATGGCGATTCCTCCCGTCGGAGGGCGGCCGCGGCCGCGGCCCCCTCCATCCGCGGGGCGATGGATGCGCCCGGTAGTGTATCCCGCTCCGGCGAAGCCCTTCCATGGAGCACGCGCACTCAGTCGAGTTGGGTGGGATCTAGGGTTGGTCTGGCGGCGGCGGCGGCGGGAGGGAGAGGAAAGAGAGTTCCTGCTGTCTGCTGGAGGGGGCCAATAATGGAACAGCTTATTTTTTTTTAGAGAAGAGCATCGGGACGGATTCAAACTCTTTTGGTTTATTTTTACCTAGGAAAAAAATATAAATCACCGCCGATATATAAGGCAACGTATCATATGCAAACTAGCTTTGTGTGCAAACTATACAAACTCTCGCTACAGTCACTGATCCCCATCCCATGACCACATAAAGAGGTAGGGATTTTAACACTTAAACCCTCCCACCATTACCTTTTCTAACCATAATTTACTTTTTTTACAGAAATTCTGTAGGCGCATGCCGTTTCCTCGTAGGCGCCGTTCGTGGAGGATGAACAGATCATGCGGGCTGAAGGCAGCAATGAACACAGATCCTCTCTTCTCCACACAGTACGTGAGAAGAGAACACAGATCCTCTCTTCTCCACGCAGTACGTCAAAGGGAATTTCTGAAAAAGAAAGTAAATTATGGTTAAAAAGTTAATGGTGGAAGGGTTTAAGTGTCAGAAATTTCCATCTGTCTATGTAGCCATTGGATGAGAATCCAGCAATTGTGATAGAAGTTTGCATAGTTTGCATACGAAACTAGTTTGCATAGGATACGTTGCCGATATATAATGGGTGGTCTGCTTAACCCTCGACGTTTAAAACATGCCATTATATACATTAAACTTTGTATAAAACCGGACATTTTACCCCTTGTGGTGGTTTTGGACACTGGTTTTGATGATTTGGACTGTCGGGGTCATATAAGTTGCTAACTTCATCAACCAATGCTTGTACTCTTATTTCTCCAAGCTCTGGCTGCCATAAACTCCAACCTTCTTGGCCTTTATGTTCATCTTGATCTCCTTGACAAATTTTCTCAGCTCTTGTGCTTCTTCATCATCTGCAGAGCCGTCCTCCACTTGTGGTTGCTGGTAATCTTCATCCGATGTGTCAGAATCATGAATTTGTAAATCTATAACAGACACCTCAATTTGGTCATAGATCAAGCGTCCAACGTGGCATTGATGTGGACGTCCACGTCGCTCCTACCTGGAAAAATATAATATTAAAAAAATAAGAAACAATTTGGTCATAGATCAAGCGTCCAACGTGGCATTGATGTGGACGTCCATGTCGCTCCTACGTGGACAAATATAATATTAAAAAAATAAGAAACGTGGGACCCATATGTCAGTTTGGTTGTTGAGTGTAAATAGAGACGATGGACCCAGCCATCAGTATGGCTAAAATTAGATAAAACCTGAGCAAAATGCACAACCTAGGAATCAAACCATGGACCTTTCATATGAGTACAGAATAACTTACCACCGCACTACTGCTAAGTTGTTGTTTAGACTTGTCTTACCATTTTATTTGTCCTATTAAAGAGGCAGATCTGGGCCAATCTTTAGTCGCGGTCCAGGTCCAAGGACGAGCTCCTGCCGCCCCTGATTTGGCTCGCAGCTCCGCGCCTCCGCCAGAACACACGGGCGAGAGTCCGCCGCCGCCCACCGTCACCGGCAACTGACAACGCCAATCCCTCCTCCGATTTGTGCGCCTTGCGGCTGGGCACCTGGGCTCCGGCTGCTCCCATCCCCTTCCCGCATCGAGGCCTCCGACTGCTCCCATCCCCGTGTGGGCGGCTCGGTGCCTGCTGCCACCCGTCGCTCGCCTGACGCCTGCTTCCACCGGCCACGCCCCTCCGGCCCAGCTGCTGCTCATGCGGTAAGCACTTAGATGATTGGATTTGTCCTTCCCTGCTCGGCTGTTTGGTCCTTAGCAAGGTGGTTTGTTAAACATCAGGATCTGAACATTCTATATTTCATAGACAATCCTTTGAATATATATTTTCTAGTAGCATTGCTAAAGTGTAATCCGGTTGATAGAGAAATTTGTAAATGAAATTACTTCATGTGTCAAAGATTTTATCGAGGTAATATTAAAATTTTTTAGATTTTTGATTGAAAGGTAGATAGATTCAGTTAACTAAACCTGAACTGCAGTCAGTTAACTATAGTCATACATGCAATTTAGCACCACTATGGGATGTTCTATTCAATATGAAAGATCAGACATTGCACTGGCACTACAGTTCAAGTCCTGTACATAGTGTCTACTTCAATGCAGTTCAGAGGCTATGATAATGCTTGTTTAGCTCGTGTACAGTTCAAGCATATATTAGGCAAAAGAATAAATTTTACTCAGATCAGGAAACCTATTCTTTACAATATTCATGATGTAGCTAGCAGCATTCATACTAAGCTACGGGCAAAAGGAGATTATTATGTGGGCTCTTGAATATTCATGCATAGTCACATACAAACAATGCAATTTAATTCAGTGTTGTAGTTTGATAGTCCATGTTTCAAATTTTGTTGCAGATGGATAGACGTTGGGTGCATGGTGTGCTATTTATGCCTCAATATATTGATGGTGTGAATTCTTTCATGAACTTCATCAGAGAGAGGTTTAATGAAGCTGAACAAATTTTGTGCCCATGTTTTGTTTGTTTAAACCATACGTACCTGCACCAAAATGATGTGCAGAGGCACCTACTGCTTAATGGCATGTCCAGTACATATACAAGGTGGATAGATCATGGAGAGGACAGCAATGTTCATGTTTTGGAGGAACCAGTACAAGAAGATGAAAATGCTAACTATTTGGAGGAACCGGTACGTGATGATGGATTGGATGGGATCTTAAGTGACCTTGTCGGCTCTGAACATGTAAATGATGATGGGCATGGAGATGGAAACTTATCCAATAATGCTGCATCACGTTTCAAAAAGTTGATTGAAGAGGCTCGACGTGAGCTGTATCCTGGCTGCACCAATTTTTCAAGGCTATCATTTGTGATCAAGATGCTCCATGTGAAGTCATTATGTAGGATCACTAACTCAGCATTTTCTATGTTTATGAAGATATTGTCAAAAGCTTTCCGAAATCATATGATGAAGCAAAGAAAATGCTTATTGAGTTAGGACTTGGTTATGTATCAATTCATGTGTGCCCAAACAATTGTGTGCTATTTAGAAACACATATAAAGGTTTGGATAATTGTCCTATCTGTAAAGCATCAAGATGGAAAGATCCTGAGAACAAGAAGGTTCCTGTAAAGGTATTGCGCCATTTTCCATTGAAACCTAGGCTACAAAGGTTGTTTGTTTCCAAGAAATCATCTGAGGAAGTACAGTGGCATGAGTTGAAGAGGAAACACAATGAGAAGGAAAAGAAGGAAACGACTCATCCTGCTGATGGAAAGGCATGGGAAGAATTTGATAAGTGTTGGCCTGATTTTGCTAAAGATGCACGGAACATAAGACTTGGACTTGCCACAGATGGTTTCAACCCTTTTAGCAAGATGAGTTCATCATATAGCATGTGGCTTGTTTTTGTGATTTCATATAACTTACCACATTGGATGTGCATGCAAGAATCTAATGTCAATGTTTCCTGGTTATTTAGATATGAAAAAAAACACAAGTAAAACTTCTTTGTTTGTGTATGTACACTGCCATTTTTCAATTTTGTCTGATGTACAGAATTGTTGTCTGATGTTGATCTCATATGTGCCTAACTTTACAACTTTGTTGGTGTAGAGGACTTGTGAGAATAACAAAGGAAACATAAGCAAAGTGCAGTTTCACCAGGCAACTGGTTCTCGCAGCTATGAAATGTAACTTATAAATTTGATGAGTACAAATAACTGGTAATAGTCAGATGGTAACTGTTTTATAATAATTAAGTCATGTGTTTTATACTTTTATTATAATAGGGATCAGAATTGCAATAGCAGATGGTATAAATATGCGTGTGTTGGATTACATATTATATATGTCAATTAGATGAATCTCTGTGCATAGTGATCGCTTCTCATTATCTCACTGAATCCATTGAGCTGAGTGCTGTAAATAGAAAGCTCAATTATAGATTTTTTGTGAAGCTGCTTGCTAGTTGCCTGATGTGTAGTAGTAGGGTACTGCCATTATCTTCAGTATACTTTTTGGGTAGGATAAGAAATGCACCTGTCCCCTATAATCAACCAATCATATGGCCATGTGTTTTGTTTTATCTTGCGGGCTAACTGATACATGTTTGTTGTTTTGTTTGTCCTGAGCAAAATAGCATGACTTCCTAGTGCTTTGAATTATCTTAAAGGCGAAATAGTGGCATGACTCATGAGACTGACTTTTTTGCTGTTATATATTCAGACATATACATTCCCTGTACCTGTACTGTTTAGAATTAATAAGAAAATTTCTATGGGTGCCAAATACATGTACTGTACTAAATCAATGAATTTCTGTGGGTGCCATATACATGCCATGTACTATGCTGTACTACTGCTTGTCATCTAAGTTGCAAATAAAAAGATTCAACATCAGTTTTTAAATTGTCCTTGTTTTCAATTCATTGATAGGCAAACAATAAGTATCAAAATGAACCACCAAATGCACTGGATATATTTAAGGACTTACACTACAGCAACAAGAAAGGGTTCACTCCTACAGTTCAAGCGGCTATTGTAAGTAAAGTCAAATTTAGTGCACAATCAAATGATACCTTAGTTCCATGTATGTCATGATCATTTACCTATCTATCCCATCCATTCCTAGGTTGAAATTGAGGACAACATAAATGCTCCTGTAGATGATGGTGAGGAACCAAAGGATGTTGCTGATGTTGTCTTTGAGGTTCTCAGTCACAAGACAAAGAAGAACAGCTTTCTGACAAATGTGGGGATGAAAAGGTCATCTGCTAGTGAGGACAATGCTGACATTCAGCGTGAGCTAGAAGCTGAATTGGTGGCAGAGAAGCAGATAAACAATGATCTTAGAGAGACTATGAAGACTCAACAAGTGCAGATGGATGAGATGATGAAGAAAATGAAGGAAGCAGAAGCTGCAAGGGCAATCCAGGATGAAGAGATGAAGAAAAGGCAAGCTGAGACAGATGCACTGATTAAGGGCTTGATTTCCATGCTTCCTGCATGTCTGACAAAAAGTTCAAGTTGTGTTTGGCTTACCAGCTCCAGTGCCAAGGCTGCTTCTAGGGTCGATGCATTTTGGCAAGTGGTGCTTTTGGGTTACTTGACTTAGATTGGTCCATGAACTTATGCAAGTGGTGTTTGAACTTTTGTGAATTAGTATGTGAACCTTTGGCAAGTGATGCCTGAACCTTTGGAAGGTGGTGTTGCAGCCACTTTTAATGCTTTTGTTAAATGTAATGATCTGTGACCTGCTCTTTAGATCAGCTATGACTGTACTGTGGTTATGTGGGCATGGTGTCCATTAAAATTTGGATTTGAATATTTCTAGCAAAATTTAAATTATGTTGTTTCATTATATTTGTGATGATAAGATGTGACAATCAGTGACGTTTTATATGTGCTGTCAGTTTGAAATTTTAAATTCAAATTCCAAAATGTGAATTCAAAATTTTGAATTTAAATTTGAATTCATAATTTTGAATTTAAATTTGAATTCGGGCCAAATCGTCATTGCAGCCCACTAGTATGGGACAATTTGCACGTGGGCTGGCCTAGTAGTATGGGCTTAATTAGAAAAAAAGAATGGGCTTACTAGCCAAACACCATGAAGAAAATTGGGCCTCTAAAATGGGCCAGAGCAGGCTAGGCTGACGTGGCAAGGTGCTGCCATGTCAAATCCATCATCACTAAATGACGTGGCAAATGCTGACGTGTAACACACTTCCATGACGTTTCAATTCATCATAATAGGCTTTGACTGTTATTGTTGACCATACATTCCATGACGATCACACTTCTCAATCCATGACCTTTTTGTTAGGTCTAGCAAATCTATGACATGAGATACATGACGGATTTTTTGATGGTAATAGCAAGTTAACGATGACGAATTTTCGAGTATATATGACCAAAGCAAGCGTCATGTAAAGCATCATTCCTTGTAGTGGCGCTGGCTCCGCCGATCAGGCAGGGCGGGAGGCGGCGGAGCGACGGCGCCGACGACGAGGACGAGTAGACGAAGAGGTCGAGATGGAAGTGGGAGCCGTAGCCGCGCGCCATGCCGGCGTCCTCGAAGGGGATCCTAGCCTCGAAGAGGATGGCGTGGCTGTTGGCGGCGATCACATAGGGTTCCGGCGTGGATGGGAGCTCCTTCCTGCCCGGACAGTGGAGGTGGAGGCGGGACGCCGCCGGGTAGTCGGCGACACGGAGGGAGGCGCGGATCGGCATGCCGGTGCAGGTGGAGCAGGACGTGGAGGCCGTCACGTCGTCGTCATCCGCGTCCCTGATGCTGCGGTGGACGAAGCGGTCGAGGATTAGCAATCCGGGAGGATGATGGCGATTCGTCCTCCCATCAGGGGGCGGCGGATGCGGTGGCTGTGTCCCGCTCCGGCGAAGTGCTTCCATCTAGGACGCGCTGGTCTGGCGGCGGCGGCGGGAGGGAGCGCATCTCGACGACTGTCGAGAATAAATTAATTAACATGGATGTAGTCGCGGAAGGGAGACGGATTGAAACTCTTTTGAGTATCCGATCCATATGTGAAACACAAACATCCCAGTTGGCCGCCGCCGTCCACCGGCAGCGCGGCACGTCGCCGGAGACAGGTACCCTCGGCTCCATGTAAAAGCGCTAAACCTTCGCCGGCGTTCGTCACCGCGGCCGCTACGACGACCTGACCACCTCGGCGAGTGGCCGCCGCCGCAGGGACCCTCACCTCCGCGCCCGGGATGCAGCTATAGCTAGCTTCACTTCAATTCACCCCGCCGGCCGGGGCCTTGAGTTTGACGACTAGAGTGACCCCCGTCCGGCCGGCCATCATGGCTGCTACCGGTCCAGCACCCGCAGGGACGAACAATGGTCAACGGCGGAATCAATTGCATAATGGCTGATGGACGTTTCTGTGATGAGTTCTAGTACGTGCAGCACAGCACCGTTCGGTACAGGAAAACAACTCGGGCTGTTTTTAGTTTGAAAGAGTGGATGGAAAAGTTTGGTGAAAATATCACATCCGATACTGTAGTGCACTATAGCACTTTTTGTTTGTTTGTGGTAAACATTGTCCTATCACGACCTAAGTAGGCTCAAAAGATTCGTCTCGTCGTGTACATCAAAACCATGTAATTAGTTTTTTTATTTATCCACGTTTAGTGTTCCATGCATGAGGAGAGAGATTTGATGTGATAGATGAATAATAAAGTTTGGAAAGAGAATTTTGAGAAGTTTGGTGATGTGATGGAAAACTAAACACAGCCCTCGAGTGTAAAACCTGCCTGCCTCTATCCTATCACTTCATTCACAAACATTGAGAATAGATAAACTTTGGTAGGTTCAGTGAGAGAGAAATTGACCCTCCAAAGTTACGGTAAGCCCAATTCAAGCATCTACGTATATATGTATGAGCAAATAAAGTAAGAGACCATATGCTTATTAAGCGGCAGGAACGTTTGATGATCTAATTAAGGCAGCTTTGTTATAGTAATAGTAAAATCGTTTGAATGTGATGCACAAAACATGTGATGTTTTTTTTTTTTGCGAAAGACAGAACATGTGATGCTGAGATGAGGTTTTAACACGCCTTCTTCTTTGTTTTAAAGAAAGAGAGAGTAAAAATAAAAAAAATAGCCCAAGAGTTCTTTGATAGTTAGAGGATGAAAATAGAACTTAAAAAAACCCTAAGGAAATGAACAAGCAGCAAAACAACTAGATATATAACTCTAGATGTCATGCTACATATGGATGAAAATGAAAACGACACATTGTATATTTGTATGTGAGCATGAGGTCGTCGACTAGCATGCATATGCCACCAACTCGTCGGTCAAGGTTATCGGCGAGAGCGCCGGACACTAGCGACCAGCACCAGAGGAGGCCGGTCATCGACACAGCGATAGAACTCTATACCCACACTATTGGCAGCCACATGTACGGGGTGAAACTATATATCCTGCAGATGGTGATGGTACGCGAGCGTCGATGATCGTATGTTGCTGGTTCAGTCATTTTATGACTGACACGGTTTGTACAATTTATGATGCTGCTATCCTAATATGATACAATATATGACAATTTTGGCTCATGTCACAAGTATTTTTGTCACAAAATTCAGAATTTTTTGTAGTGGTCGATTTGGCTCGGGCAAGAAGGAGGAGGAAATCGAGTGGGATGGACACCTCGGGATCATAAACTATTCAAACAAACTGTTATGTTCCGGCACGGATCAGTAAGAGAATGGGGATCGGGATAGCATGGATCTGGGATAGGAGAGAGAGAGGAACTTGTGGACGGAAGCCGCGGGGATGAAGAACATTCAGAGTTTTTTCTTCCTTCGTCCGTTCAGTACAGGAGATAACGATGGCCATTTAAGCCATTCATCAGAGCTCATCAGCCTAAGGCCGTCCTGGCACAAAGGACCAGTAAGATGAATATGGCCCAACTGGTCCACTACAATTATCGATTAACGATTACTAGAAGCTAAAACTCAGTAACACACTAGTCTCTAGACATTTATACTCCTCCTCTCCTGACGCTGCATCATACGCTTGTGCCGCTTAGTAGCCTTCTTGGTCATGACACAAACCACGCTTGGTATTTTGCTTTCCTCCAATACTTCAAAATCACTTTGGCCCATAAGCATAATTTACTCTCTCTACACATGCAACCTTTGGCATCGAAGACCTTGATAGTAGATGCACCTCTATATATATAGCTTTAGCTTGTAAGCATGCATCCTTTGCTGCAGGTCATCCAACAACGGCTCAAGTCTCATTAATTTATGATGAGTGCACACTCCAACGCATCGGGGATCGATCAGTATTCTGTTTGCATGCATGGCACTAATGTCGTGCGATATGAATCGCGAAGGAAATGATCGAAGAAGTGGCTCAAGTGTAAATTACACGCTCTAGTGCACTAATGTCGTGCTGACTACCGAATGAACGGAATTAATTATGTCGCTGAATTATTAATAAGAATAGATAGTGAAGGATACTGCTTGCGTGAAAATAGAGTCTTCACACCCAAAGTTTGTGTTCCAAATAGCTAAATCATACGATCGATCAAACGTGCCTTTTCAGGTGGAGGTTTTATATGCGAATTGTGGAGGTTCTTCATGCACAACTCTCATATGGCCAACTGAGTTACCAGGGACAAATTAACGTACTGTTCATATGCATGCTCGCCGGAGCCGCGATTCCACGGCCGGGTGCCGCTCGCCGGCGCGCGCGCGCTGTCGTCGTCCGGGTCAGTTCGCCGCCACCGGCGACATGCCAAACTGCTACTCCTTCGCCGGCGTTGAGTCCCCGCGGCCGCGGCCGCTAACAGCTCAGCAGCGCCGGCGACAATGCCCGTCGGCGCCATGCCAAATTGCTTCCTCGTCGTCGCCGGTGTTCGTCCCCGCGGCCGCGACTCTAAGTTGCCGAATAAACACTGGTTTTCAGGTTTTCAGTGACGGAAACGGACTCCCTCAACAGTTCAGACGTACAGAACACGCGACTCTTTCAGCATGTCTCTTTTTATAAGAATGAAAAGAAAAAAATTTGAGCTGTACTGAAGCCGGAGTTGACCACAACGCACACCTTACTTGTTTCTGTGAAAAAGACTTCCGACTCAGGTTGTCATGAGTCCAATGTCCATTTCAGCGGATTAATCAAAGTAAATATCAAATAAAAAAAAAGTCTCATGCTTGCTTGCGGACTCTGTCCCAACTGTCCGATCCAGGATTAATTAGAATTTCTTAACACAAGATGCACATTGTTTAATTTCTGCACATGACTTATTGCAATTTAATTCTGTCCACAACATCTTTTCCAAGCCGATAAAGTGGTAAAACCCCCACTTTATTATAATTCGAAGTTGATAGCTGAGGAGTAAACACATCTTTCATCCACAAATGAAGAGAGGAGGCACCCTTTCAGCCATTATTGAGCAGTGAACATGGATTAGTAGTTAAAATCAGTTGTCAATGAAGAAAAAGAAAATTCTGATGGCTCTAATATTAGTTGCTAAGTTTGAAACAAGGATTTCAACGTGCGGAAGCATGGATCGAGCACAATGGTCATATGGCTGGCTGAGTTAAACGACGTACGTACAAAACTGTACATCTTAAGACTCAATATGGAATCTTGGTTTCCTCCTATACTTTATACTTCTCTGCCACATAAGCACAAATTAACCTTACTACTCATGCATCATTTTGAATGCCATCCAAGGCATGGTACTATATACATAACAGTCTTTTGTAGTTGGCTCTTCGATATGCACCATCGATATCAAGCTTCGGTACTGTAACCACCGTGTCTGTGAATGAGTTGGGTTTTTTTTCCTTTGAAAGTCTAAATATGAGACTGTGGTAGAAGGAAAGAGAAAGAGTCATGCCCTGGTCCAGTATCCATTCTCAGATGAAAAGAATTGAAGAGGACTCATAATTTGGGGTGATGATGAGAACAGAAATATCCCGACGCATCACCGACTAGTCTGGATTAACATGAAGATTAAAAAGAGGATATGATGATGCTTGTATATCTCATCCTTATCCTTCATCTGGAACTAGATGATGGTCGGGGATCGCAACGAAGGCAGTGGCTGGCCTAAAAACTGGCTGTCAGTCACCAGCGACGACGAGAATGTCAGAAGCGATATCTTCTAATTCCGTTGTGTCGGCCAGACCGAAACAACAACTGTCTCGACCTTGCCGGCGTCCTGCTCACTCTAGCGCTCCTCGCCGCCACACTTCAGTTCCCATAGGCGCGCGCGCTGTCGTCGTCCGGGTCAGTTCGCCGCCACCGGCGACATGCCAAACTGCTACTCCTTCGCCGGCGTTGAGTCCCCGCGGCCGCGGCCGCTAACAGCTCAGCAGCGCCGGCGACAATGCCCGTCGGCGCCATGCCAAATTGCTTCCTCGTCGTCGCCGGTGTTCGTCCCCGCGGCCGCGACTCTAAGTTGCCGAATAAACACTGGTTTTCAGGTTTTCAGTGACGGAAACGGACTCCCTCAACAGTTCAGACGTACAGAACACGCGACTCTTTCAGCATGTCTCTTTTTATAAGAATGAAAAGAAAAAAATTTGAGCTGTACTGAAGCCGGAGTTGACCACAACGCACACCTTACTTGTTTCTGTGAAAAAGACTTCCGACTCAGGTTGTCATGAGTCCAATGTCCATTTCAGCGGATTAATCAAAGTAAATATCAAATAAAAAAAAAGTCTCATGCTTGCTTGCGGACTCTGTCCCAACTGTCCGATCCAGGATTAATTAGAATTTCTTAACACAAGATGCACATTGTTTAATTTCTGCACATGACTTATTGCAATTTAATTCTGTCCACAACATCTTTTCCAAGCCGATAAAGTGGTAAAACCCCCACTTTATTATAATTCGAAGTTGATAGCTGAGGAGTAAACACATCTTTCATCCACAAATGAAGAGAGGAGGCACCCTTTCAGCCATTATTGAGCAGTGAACATGGATTAGTAGTTAAAATCAGTTGTCAATGAAGAAAAAGAAAATTCTGATGGCTCTAATATTAGTTGCTAAGTTTGAAACAAGGATTTCAACGTGCGGAAGCATGGATCGAGCACAATGGTCATATGGCTGGCTGAGTTAAACGACGTACGTACAAAACTGTACATCTTAAGACTCAATATGGAATCTTGGTTTCCTCCTATACTTTATACTTCTCTGCCACATAAGCACAAATTAACCTTACTACTCATGCATCATTTTGAATGCCATCCAAGGCATGGTACTATATACATAACAGTCTTTTGTAGTTGGCTCTTCGATATGCACCATCGATATCAAGCTTCGGTACTGTAACCACCGTGTCTGTGAATGAGTTGGGTTTTTTTTCCTTTGAAAGTCTAAATATGAGACTGTGGTAGAAGGAAAGAGAAAGAGTCATGCCCTGGTCCAGTATCCATTCTCAGATGAAAAGAATTGAAGAGGACTCATAATTTGGGGTGATGATGAGAACAGAAATATCCCGACGCATCACCGACTAGTCTGGATTAACATGAAGATTAAAAAGAGGATATGATGATGCTTGTATATCTCATCCTTATCCTTCATCTGGAACTAGATGATGGTCGGGGATCGCAACGAAGGCAGTGGCTGGCCTAAAAACTGGCTGTCAGTCACCAGCGACGACGAGAATGTCAGAAGCGATATCTTCTAATTCCGTTGTGTCGGCCAGACCGAAACAACAACTGTCTCGACCTTGCCGGCGTCCTGCTCACTCTAGCGCTCCTCGCCGCCACACTTCAGTTCCCATAGAAATGTTGACACTTTTGTGTACATGTTCTGATCGCCTTGCTAATGGCAATCGCATCACCAGTCCGCGCCATTCTATTGTCTGCACTGGCATGGCAGAGTACAGCGAAGGCACACCAACTAACCGGATGTGGTGTGACTCAGTCACCTCCACATGATATTTTGTTTTCCTCCAGTAGCTTCAGAGCTCCCATGTATTATGTATGTAACGATGGTAGATCAAGATAAGTCACTCCAACTCGTACAACATTTTGAGTTTCCTAGGCATTTGACTATACATATATATATATATATATAGGAAAAATGCATTATACACGCGCGTGTAGCTACTCCCACCTGTGTATCTCATGATACACGATGAATCTGATCCAACGAAGAGTATATATACGTAGTATGCGATGATACTAGACTATCTGGGATGATATATACCTTGGGTATGTAAGCATACATCGAGTATATGGACATACTATTTTATATAGTATTATAAAGGTATAAATCAAAATATATTAAAAAATAGGGTTGATTTTGAAATTTTTTCGTGTAAATCGCTTTGATGTATCTTAGAATTAGTATACGAACATACTCAAAATGATAAATGAGTATGCGGACATACGTACGATGGTATACTAATGGTGGGAGTAGCTACACGTGCGTGTAGATAAAACGCGTCCTATATATATAATGATAATCGGTAGCTGATATATATTTGTTGAGTTCATCCTGGCTAACCTGCAAAAAGCATGCATACTTTGCTACAAGTGGTACAAGAAGCGTTCAATTATCATTCGTTTGCCATGTGTACGTGAGTGCACTCCACCCCAGCACCATACCCTACTAGAGAGAATAGGCGGTATGCTACCGATGCGTTAAGTGCATTCGTACCAGTGGCTACACCGGCACGTATGCTAACTAAACGTCTAAACGTGTTGGCGTAGATAAGCGTCGATACGTATAATTAAACATACCGGTCCAATTCTCCACCAATAAAAATAAATTTATATTTCTGCCGATGCAAAATATGTCTGACACATTTATTTGTGGTATGGTCTTGGCATAATTTGCACTGATTAGGATGTTGAACAGTGGAGAGTAGTGAAGTTGAATTTGGTAGCCGATGTGGGTCGTCTTCTCCGATGCAGGCCGGGGTGTGAAATCAAGATTGACGTTTTGTTTAGAGTTATATATATAGGTACTTTGATATCGTTCTCTCGATACACACGCGCTTCTACTTTCGATCGTGTGAGAGAATGAAGTATCCATCTCTATGCACTCCTCACTTCTCCCTCTCTCCTCGAGAAATGGCGGCCGTTGTGATGCTTTAGTCCGTTTTTTTTTTTGCTGCCCTGAAAAAATGGCGTTTGCTAACCGAGAAGTGAACTGAATTGTATGGCCAAATTCATATGCCTGATGCTCGATAACACGTAGTAACTCTTCACACCCACGTTTGTACGGCGCAACTCGTCGGAGCGGGATAACGTGCGACAGGTCGCGCCGTATGCGACCCGCGCGACCCTATCGGCCTTTATTTTTCTGGCGCGGAGCCTCTTTCCTTCCTCCACCTCCTATTTCCGCGGCGGCAGGTTGACGCGCTAAGGCGCTTCACGTTATGCCTGCATTCCGTGTTATTCTATGTTGTGCACGTATAATGATGACAACGGCGACAACATCAATCGGACATGGTGATTTGTACGGCTAACGATCGTATGGGTTATGCTTATGCATGATATGGCATGGATGTTGCGTGTACCAACAAAAGGGAGAGTAATCGTTTCTTTGTGTACTCAAAATATTAACCAATTATATTTATTTATTTGTGACAAAAGCTCTTTGTTTTACGCAGCGGCGTAGCCAGGAATTCTATCTAGGGGGGGCCGATAAGATACGTCAACATATATCATTATAACTAGACTATCAACAGATAAAGGGATCCAATAGAATTTTACTGCATCACAAAATATAAGTAGGTGCAATATTAAAATTTATGATTACCGTACAGAAAAGCAACAATAGATCAAAAAAATCATAGGAACTAACCATTTTCACTTATCTCTCTCTACTACCAAAACACTGTTACCTTCACAATTGATTCTTTGAACTTTACATGGTTGTTGCTGTGGAATTTCCTCTAGCACCGGCTCATCTTCCTCCTCCTCTGGCTCTTCTTGCTGTGCTGCAAGCCAGCTAGCAATTTCATCTTCTTCAGAGTCAGAGCAAGAAACAACCGGGTCAATTTGTCCAGGGCCTCCACCTAGATCAGCACAACTATCTTTCTTCTTGTAGAAACAATCAAGTGTCTTCCTTTTAAGATTCATGATTATCCTTGAAAAATAATTTTTCAATTAGTATATACATTTTACGACTACAAATTGGTTTCATAAATCGAAGTATAATTTATAATCAAACAAATAATTAAGCTAAGTGTCATAGTTACCTTTCCTTGCCTGCTTCTCCCCGGAGAACATGCGCCTGTGCTGCTGTGCAGACGTGCGGTAGGGTTGCACACTTGCACTTGACTGGTTGGGACTGGGTACTCTCTACTCTGAACTCGGCGTCGGCGCTCGGCGATTCACAATTGGGAACTGCCGAACTGGGAAGAGGAAGACGAAGAAGACCGCAGCCCCGCAGGAGATTGGGCGCCCGGCGCCGGCGGCGGAAAAACGAAACGACGTAAGGTGGCCGATCGATGGTCTTCCAGAATCTGGATTCTGATCCCTCGGCTTCCAATGTTGTCTACTGGGCTATTGGATTGGACTATTGTTTATTAAAAGCCCACGCAAAGAAGTTCTTTTGGCCCATAGAACAGCAGGGGGGGTAATTTTTTTTTGGCACGTTGGTGGGGGCCGTGGCCCCTGCTGGCCCCCCCTGCCTACGCCGTTGGTTTTACGTGAAGATGCTTCTTGTACATCTTTTTCCGTAGAGATATTGTCCCTATTCTCTTGTTCCATTTTTAAAAATTAGAAGTTATTGTATTTATGTTGGAACTCAAATATATATAGATTGATTGCCAAAATATATGTAGATTGATACTCGGAATACGTAGATTTAGGTACGCAGCGAACATGCATGCCGGTATTCAGAATATATAGATTAATAGTCATAATATATGTAAGTTGATAGTCAGAATACATATGTTGATGTAGCGAACTCATCGGTTGATTCTTAGAATATATATAAATTGATAGTCACAATGTATGTGGATTGATAGTCACAATATATGTGGGTAGATAGTCACAATATACATATTGATGTAACGAATGTGCATGTTGATACTCGGAATAAGAGTGATGATAGTCATAATATATATAGGATGACAGTCATAATATATAAGTTGATGCAACTAATAAATAGGTTGATATTCAAAAAATATATATATTAACAGGTCGATAATAATTAAGTTTATAGATTGATAATACTAAATATTTATGATGTCATAATATATATAGGTTGATAGTTAGAATACATAACTTGATGCAGCGAATATATAGATTGATACCTAAAATATATATATAGATTGATAGCCACAATATATTTGATAATGTATTGTTAAATAACAAAACACATATTATCTCCCCTTGCCGCCTCCTAGCGACTACTTAGAACCGCCACCGCGCCATGTGCCACAGCCGTCCTGTGGAGCCACACCGCTGGGATGCCACTAAACGAAACCGCCTCCCTCGATTCAACTTTGGCCGTGCCCTCACCTCTTAACTCCTTGCGACCGGAGCACGGCCCCTCCTCGTCCGTCAGTTTCCGGAAAAAGAGGGTGGGATCCGTTTTTGTTTCAGCGCGTGCGGAGGAGAGGGCACGCGGGGCCTGTTGGGCCAGCCCAATGCCGCATGAGTCGCGCGTTAGTTAGCTAGCGCGACCGATCACGAAATAAACTTAACGCAACTCGTTGCATCGATGCGCAGTCTTGCAGCAACCTGGGCCCGTCCCAGTTCGCCACCGCCGGCCGCGCTGCGCGTCACCGCGATGTCAGATTGCTATCACGTCTCCGGCGTTCGTCCTCGCAGCCGCTACAACCACCTCGCCGGCACCGCGATTCCACGGCTGGGTGCCGCTCGCTCGCCGGAGCGCGCTGTCCGTCGTCCCCGGCCACTTCGCCACCGCCGGCCGCGAGGGCCGCGTGACACGTCGCTGGCGACATGCCAAATTTCTACTCCTTCGCCGGCGGCGGCCGCGGGACAAGTCGACACAACCTACCGCATCGGCGGCGCCATGCATTCGTCGTCCTCGCCAGCCAGCGCCCCTGTTCGCGTTGCGCGCCGCGAGCGCCCTCATTTGTTTCCCGGCAGCGACGCTGCGGCGTTTGACGGCCTGTTGTCCCGGATAACGAGAGAGAGAGATCCTAGCTCTCCGCTGCGCTGCGTGATCCCAGCTTCATGTTCGTTTTGCCTCCGCGCGAGGGCATTCCGGCCCCAAACCGTTTGCTCCTATGAAACGCTCCGCTCAGCAGGAGGGCTTTTGTCTGCAACTGTGCGTCTACGTCCAATGCTACCACTCCACTCACAAAACTGAATAATTTAAACAGGAGTAAAAAACTGAATAATTTAAACACCGAGGGAAATGGACTTCCTCCACATTTTAGATGTACAGACCACACTGCTCTTAAGTTGAAGTTTGAACACGTCTCTTTATAAGAATGAAAAAAAACTTGAGGTGTATTGAAGCGGGAGTTGACCAACTGACACTAGATCGAGATAAAATACCTTAGCCCTTATGCAGACATATTTCATTTATTCCTTTATTACAATGCACTGATAGATAAAATCAGTTGCCGGTGGCGAACAAGACAGATATCAAGATTGGTGCACTAAACTATACAAATGAATATACGGGGGTATTTTGGTTTCCTCCAATACTTCAACGGCATGTGGCGAAAAAGACCGATCTCAAGATTGATGCACTAAACTATATAAATGAATGTATGGTGGTATTTTGGTTTCCTCCGATACTTCAAAAGCCTTATAGACGATGAGCGCAATATGTTACTATACTCATGCAACCTGGCATTGAGGTCTAGTAGATGCACCTCAATATATAGCCTTGTAAGCATGCATCGGAAATTGCTGCAGACTGCAGGTCATCCAACAACATCCAACAACAGTTCATGCCTCGTTCATCTACTGTGAGTGCACACTCCGAAATCATGAGTTTGTTTCACAAAATCACAATGCATTGAGGATTAATTAATTAGTGTTCTGTTTGCCAGCCGCCAATGTCGTGTGACATAAAGCCCGAAGGAAAACAAGAAAAGGGGCAGAAGCGTATATGTATATACATGCTCATGTATTTTTGCATCCCTGAATTGACCATTCTTCTCGAGACACGCGTTGCTGACAACTAAGGAATGAAGATAATTATGTCGCTCAACTCTGAGGATCAGATAATAAAGGATACTGCTTGATGCTCGATAATAATATAGTCCTTCTCTTTCACACCCAAAGTTTGTGCTTCAAATTAAGTAGCTTATACACGATAATACATGATTTTGTAATCGCCTGCAGTATCGCTAGACAAGGCCAGAGTTGATAGCCTCCTGCTCTGTCGCAACAGCGGCCAGCTGACGCGCCTGGGACGGCCCTTGGCCCTTGGCTACGGTGACTGTACCGCACACATGTATAGCCCACGCGCCGGCTCTTTCGTCTGCCATCGGCTGGTACGTACGGTAAGCCACGGCGTCAAACGATCTTAAAAAAAAACTTGTCAACTATAAAATTTTATATCTCGTCGATCTCTATAATTTTAATATAAATTTTATCTTCATCTAAAATCATATGAAAAAGTTATAAATCTATTCGCTGGAAACCATTTCTAGGGGTAGGCCATGCCCTCATCCGCCCCTAACAGATGGTTCGGGGTGGATGACATGAAAAGTATGGATGCGTCACCTCATCGTGAAAATGCGAGAGTCAAAAGCTACCGTAAACTCATTCTGTTGTATAAGCGGGTGATTTTTTGGACTCTGCCTAAATAATAGGGGAAGTCCCTACAAATAAATTTTTGTAGTAGTGGTTGCGCCGCATCGGACAGAGCTTCCATTACCATAAGGTACCGGAGCATTACATAATATAGAAACTAAGTCATAAACCAATTAAACAGAGCTGAATGGTGATACCAGTACCCATGAAATTTCCACCGAAGTTTCTTTCACTCGTAAATCATATACGCGTGGCCAACATTATACAATGGCGATTAACAAGTAGAAAATTTCAGTTATACCCTCGCATCGAGACCAATTCAAAGTCAAACTCCCATGTCAAAACTCCAAGTCCATCTACGCATACCCAAACAAAAATCGACCCGGGCCGACAACTCACTAGCCTAGAGCTCTATACCATGTCTACAAGGACCGGACAGTCCATACCATATATAACGAGAAAACCCATCGTGAAATGTGGAAAAGGAGAAAACCCATCGATGGTAATTCGATGTAACCCATGATATTTCACATATTTTGGTTTCTTCCAATACTTCAGAGTTATGTAGCCAATGCACATGGTTGCTTGAGAGAGAAACACAGACTACTTATATAGCAACCTTTTAATTTGCAGGTACCAATCATTCAAGAACTGTTATATATCATTCATCTATCATGAGTGCAACATGATCTTTAGTTCGTATATGCATGAGTGTGTCTAATTTGTATGTCTAGGGCCAATGGTGTGATCCCACTTGCACGGAATGAGACTGAACGGATGGCTATATGGTTTGAGTCTCGATAGTTTGTCTGCCCTGAGGATTTGGAGTATATGGATTCTTTTATTAGCATTAAAACTTTTCAATTCCCTTTACTGCCACTATTATAAGTTTACATTTTCTTGATTGCCGATGCCGTTAAAATCTGTTAACTGTTCGGTTAAGTCGACAATCGACCGCCACCGCGTGATGTGTTCTGCTGGAGTGGACTCGATCCTAGCCTTGGCGCCCTACTCGTTGCCTCTACCCCCGGCTTGCCCCGCCGCATCTGCCTGCTGCGCGTCCGTCCCGACCTTGCAGCTCATCTCCTGTCTCGTTCCTTGTCTGTGTTGGCGAGCAAATTGCAGCTCTCCTTTATCTCTCCATCACCAAGCAAACGAGAAAGCAATCGATCACGTGCTGCGCGCTTCAATTTGTCACCCAGAAAAGCACCAAATCCAGTAATCCACGGTCACAACTCTCTGCTCTGCATCCTAATCCAAGCAGCACGTACGCCATCCTGTGTTCGTGTCTGCCAGCCATATTGCTGTACGGGAGTGTACAGAGTAGTGGAGCGCGTCAGCCGCCATTCAGCTCGACGGTGATTCCCGAGTCCCGACCATCCCAACACATCAGTCATGCGGCCGAGCCGTCGTCGTTGATCTTCTTGGCTCAAAATATCGACAACAGAAACTCTAAATATGAAGCTCCGGCGCGTCAGCAAAGGACTTGGACCAAAGTTTGAATTGTTCGCCCTGTTCGTTTGGCTGGTGGCTGGTGGCTGGCGCTGGTTTTTGCTGAGAGAAAAACACTGCTGGCTGGTTGGTGGCTGGTGGCTGGCGCTGGTTTTCGCTGAGAGAAAAACATTGTTGGCTCGCTGGAAACAATCCAAACGAACAGGGCGGTTGTATGGATTACATCTCATGTTACATTCTGTTTATCTTTGACATATTTCGGTAGTACCATATAGCCTACTGCAAATACATTTTTGTTCCAAATCTAATCAAGAATGTTTGCGGTAATGATACTGCACCTATGAATTATGACCATTAACCATATTGAAACAATGAACTACAAGTCCAATGCATCTTCTATGTTTTCAACCATGGCTATTCTGCAAACAAAATGAAACTGGTGAGAAACACTTGTATTGGAAGATATCTTTTGGTTTTATTGGTAACCATGGAAGAAATATTTGCATGATCAAAATTCAGAAAGCACTAAAGAACATAACCATAGCTCTCAGCTGATTCAAGAAGCATGTATGTGGATACACCAATACAAGCCAAAGCAGCATATGGTATTTTGGTTCCCTCCAATACTTCAGAGTTTCCATGTGTATATACTATATAGATCAAATGAAAGAGAATCACAAAGTGCTCCAAATCATACCGCATATATATTATACCGTACGTGCTCTCGAAGATATATATGCCAAAGCTTCGCCTCACATAAAAAGTGGAAAGGTCCAGCAGAGACAGTGGTGTTTCATCGCTATCAGTATCTCGGTCACTACATGCATGCTATCTTTTCTCCAGCGGCGAATTTCTTAGTTTCAAAACCACCTACAACACCGCCGACTTAAAATATTTATTATTTAGTAATTAATGTATCTCTATCAGTTTTGATATTTCTAGATATATGTAATAAAAATATAATTTGGAATGGGGGAGTACGTAGTATTTTTTTTCTCAGCTAACCAACCATTTCATTGCGAGTTGGCGACAGACTGAAAATAATGCGGAGGCTAATTTGAGACTGAAAGACCTCGTGCTAGATTATGCTAGACATGCATGACCACCGGTTCACGGGCACGGTTGTGCTCTAGTACAGAGTGCTGGTGAGTGGTGCGTGCTGTGCGCTACTGATGGAGAATTGGATGGACATAGAAAAGATCGCCATCAATTATTTTTTCTTCGTTTTGTGTTAAGAGATAAGATTCCGAGATGGTGCTTCCTGTTGGGTCGATCAAGTGCACGCAGTTTCCAGATGGTCAACTGTGCGACCTGCGCACAGCTAGCTGCCTACCATTGCATATCCACCGTGTGATTATTCCTACAAAGGTGTTTAATTACTAAATTGTTGGTTAGGAAAAGAAGAAAATAAAAAAGAGAAAATGCCCTGCCCTGCCCTGCCCTGCGACATGCAAAAATATCTGCAGTCACCGTTTGGCGAAGAGCTATGCTGCTGCTGCCCACTGTTTCTGGGCATGCCTGTCGCCTCCCAAACCGGTGGCCTCGTGGCCCCCACCCGGCTTTTAACGATTGATTGGAGCACAGGGCCCGCGCTTGCTCTAGTCTAGGGGAATCATATAATTAATTATTATAGAGTTCACCTTAATTATAGAGTTCACCTTAATTAGGAGTTCATCTTAAGTCCCGACCCATCATGTCTATACGTGGTGTCCATATTGCCATGTTAGCGAGACATCACTTTAGACACTGCATTCTCCAATCCATGATTTTTTATAATTGATCCTTAATAAATTCTCCATCTCCATCTTTCATATCTACCAATCATATTTGTTCTTTATCTATCACGAAGACACCATCCTTTCCCAATGCAAACTTTAGTAGTGTCTTGTGTATGGGTTCTCGTGTAGACACTGAGTCTTGCATGAGACCCAGTTTCTTCCTCTTTTCATTCTCTCTCTTATTTAATACAGTGCCACATAGGTGAAGAGTCCTATATGACAACCTAATTAATGCTATGGAAATCATACTGTATACTATATGGAGGGGTGGGACTGCTCTAAATACGTGTACGTAATACAGAGTAGTAAAGTGGCAAAGCCAGCTTGCTTAGCTTAGTTCACATGAAGATGGAGCATCTCAAAACTTGCCTGCTGCTGTTTCCTTTTCCACCTTCCTTGGCCTGGGTGCCCTTTTACCTTTCCGGCCCATTGTTTAGCACGGCCGCCCGCCACGTGGCCCAATGACCGCAATTACGCACACAGAAAGTGCATGCAATGCAATGCAACGCAACTGGGAGGACATGACATCCGGATCCTGGAAATTTCCAACCAAGGGAAATTTCGCACACAGACCTCGTCACGTACTACGTACCCACTCCAATCTGCAAAGCACGAACGGATGAATTAAGGAACGAAACTAATTGCGAACACAACATGACGAGGGAGGGATGATAAGGTGTTGGGCTACCGTACCATAGCTGGAAACAAACAAATCCATGGATCATCCATGCAGCATCGCTGACGTGGCGGCGCCTGGAACTGGAACCAGTCAGAGACGGCGACGGGTGGGCGGGCCCGGCCTTTTTACGAAGGAAAACCGCTTCCAGGAGCTATGGGCCGGCCAGTCAGACGTGGCCCACGTGTCGGCCGCTTCCAGGTGGGCCGGAGCGGATAACGAAACCGTCGGACGCCGCCGCCGGTTTTCTTCTCTTCCGCCTTCCTTCCTTCCTTCCTCGAATCGGCGGCCGCGCCCGGGAGCGACACCGACAGCAACCCCCTCCTTGCGTCGCGTCGCGTCGCCTCGGTCCAGAGCCGAGCCAACCCCCCACCCCGCTTGCTTGCCCACGGTTTTGCTGCTACCTCTTCTGACTCCCACCGCTTCGTCCTCCCTCGTCCAGCTGCCTGCTTCCACTGCTGCTTATAGCCGCGTGCCGTCGGGCCTTTTTTCCTCACGAACGAACGCCGCTTCCTTCCGTTCATCTTCTTCTTACTCACATCGCGGCTTTCTTTCTTTCTCCGATCCGGTTCCTCGCCGCTACTGCGGTTGCGGCAAAGAAAAAAAGATCGCCTTTTTTTCTTAATTTGTGGGGAGCTAGGCTTGTTGGTTTGGTGATCGATCGATGAAAGTGGAGAGGGGTGCTGGGGGAGTGGAGGAGCGCGCGGCCAAGAGGCGGCGGGTGGCGGAGACGGCGCCGGCAGGGGTGAGGCGGGGCGGGGGAGGAGGGGTGGCGCGCCGAGGGAGGAGGCGCCGGGTGCAGGCCGACGCCGCCGCTGCCGCCGTGCAGCGCCTCTTCCAGGCCTGCCGCGACGTCTTCAGGGGACCCGGCACCGTGCCCAAGCCCGACGAGGTCCGCCTGCTCCGCGACATGCTCGGTATGCTAGCTGCTGCTACCACCTGTAACCTGTTGCTCGTATTACTAGTATGCTTGCTCTAATGAATTTTCGTCCATGGTGGGCTGGATGCTACTTCTTCCAATTGTAGTAATAATAGCTTGTTACGAGGATAGATTTGTATGTTGGATTCATTTTACTTGAATAATAATAATTCCAAGTGCTTAATTTGCTGCTCAGTACTGTGCTAGGTGCCAGGCCAATTGCTTGGCGGAATGCGGTAGTTTTTTTTTTTTTGAAACAGTGGAATGCGGTAGTTTAGCAGGACAATTTTGAATCACCATCTTGGGTCCTAGAGAACATACACATACAGAGCATGTCTTGTAGAAATGTATAATTACACATCATGTGTGCAGAATGCGCAACATGCATCAGTTCCGTGCATGCATTTGCTGAATCTGAAATCTTGGATGTGTTTTGCAGACAAAATGAGACCAGAAGATGTCGGCCTAAGCCCGGATCTCAAATTCTTCAGGGCTAAAGATGCTACTCAAGGCCACCCGACCATTACACACACAACAATATACAAATGCCCAAATTTTTCGGTAAGCAGCAGTATGGAAGCTTTGCATTGCTATCTTAGCTGTTAGCTCTGTAACAAGCTGAATTACGATGTCATAAAACATCAATTTTACTGATGTACTTTGGCTTGGCAGATGGTTATCCTCTTCTTGCCACGGAATGCGGTCATCCCTCTGCACAATCACCCTGGGATGACAGTGTTCAGCAAGCTGCTCCTCGGGTCGATGCAGATAAAGTCATACGACTGGGTGCATCCTGGACCTGAACCTGAATCTTCTGTGAGCACCTGTTCTTCACCGTCATCCTTGGATGGTCAATGTAAGCTTCTTATCACTATATTTTTTGTCATTGGTTTACTTTTCTTGACTGTCATTCACTCTTGCAAAGTTTCTAATGTTGAAGATAAATGCTTTCTGCAGTGAGATTGGCAAAATTGGTGGTGGATGATGTTTTTACAGCACCGTGCGATACCTCAGTCCTGTATCCAACGACAGGAGGAAACATGCACCGGTTCACCGCAATTGCGCCTTGTGCAATTATTGACATTCTTGGTCCTCCGTACTCTATTGAAGAGGACAGGGATTGCACATATTACACCGATATTCCATACACACACCATTTGAGTAAGTAGCCACAATTTGACCTATGGAATCTGAATACTTTCAGCATCGAATTCCCTACCAGCTCTTAGGTTCAACAAATGTACCATACCTGTTTGGCACTTGAAGAGACATGCCGCGTCTTGAACTAGATTCAAAAGGCCAAGTTGGTGGATCAGGGATTTATTTAGTGACTACATGCTAGATATTTTGTATGTGTGTCGCAAAACTGTGGACGGTTTAGGCAAACATGCAGCTAATTGTTACAGTAGTTTATTGGAAGCAGCTGTTTTGCATGGAGCAGCCCACCGGATTGGGAAAGGTTTCTGTTAGTTAAATAACAACATGTAGATTGCTTTGTTTAAGAATTCAGGTAGGTGGCACTCCCTGCCAATGCAACCTGAGCACGTGATTAGCGGTTTAAGCAAGCACACAGTTTTGCGCTCTGTCATGTGACAGTTGTAGCCTCCTGTATAAAGTAATCTAGCTGACTTCACCCCAAAGATATTTGACACATGAACTAAATATAATTAATTGCACTAATTGGACAAATGCAACCCTAGTAATCAGATTCAGTTGCTCATTGGATGCTACAGTCAGTGTTTTCATGCAATTACCAGCTGCATATGGGTTCTTGCAACTGTATTGAGGCTCATCTCATAGATCATTGATTTGGGTTTCTGCTTGCAGCGGCAGATGGCACCGATGACCTCACCAGCGTGGAGCAAGATCAAGAGCACCTGGCATGGCTGAAGGAGATTGACATGCCGAAGGAGCTGAAGATTAACCCGGTCCACTACGGCGGCCCGCCGATCTCCGACAAGTGACATCGCACCAAACTGAATGATGTCCAACTGATCATGGCAGGATCGTCGTCTAACCATGTGAATAGCACTAGCAGAGCAAGTCATAAGCCTTCAGAGACTCCCACTAGTTCGCGAGAAATAGGATGCTTGCTTGCTTGTGTGCACGCGGCGTTTTTGTTGTTGTTGTTGTTGTTAGATGTCTTGTTGGCCTCTGTCATTTCTGTCTCTTTATTCTTCTTTCTGAAAAAAAGATGAATGCTTCCTGTTCTTGGTTCAGAGTTAATACACAGATCATCCATAGATTTCATTTCTATATCTGTTGAGTGTTGGCATGTTTCTTTTGCAATTTGAAATCTGAACGGGATTGATCGGGCCCTTTTTTTTTCCTTTTCGACGATCGAGGACGAATAAGATGAACTGTGGGTGCAAATGCATGTCAGAAATCAGAGAAAACACATTCTATTCACGAAAGGGAAAACAATGAGAGACAAGCATGTTACACGCCATTAAACCGTCGTGGAAGCTCGGCAAGGACAAGCTGTTCATCAGCGATGACGACGACAAGCTGGGTCTCACGTAGTAGGCTCTACACTCGTCTACAGTGAAGCAGCAGGTTTTTAATTTGCCTCGTGCAGTGCATCTCCAGTGGGCACGGTGGCGCTGCTGATCAGTGATCACGAGGAGCCGCGCGATGCAGCTGCTGCCATCATCTTTATCGGTTGACGACGAGGTTTCTCTGTCAGCTATGACAGCAATGGAGACCTGACGATTGGAGAGACCTGTCGGGACTCGGGAGCAGTGCTACAAGGTGCCTGAAGCAACCACCGAGAGGTTCCTACAATACAAGTGGATCCTGTCGCGTTCTGGCTGTAAATAAAATGCTGGAGTTCATGTTTGTCGTGATGATGAGACAGTTTCGCCGCTCGATCCATGTGCCAGTTGCAGCAACTCAAACAGGAACAGCATGCAATTCAAGCAGCAGACTATATACACATGGAGCAACTCAAGCAGGGGCGCGCTGCGTCTGTAAAATTTGATTTTGGTGCCTGGGTTTGTTATGTGTATAATATAGTCTGCGTCTGTAAAATTACACAAGTGTGGTCGGGTTTGTTAATCTGAATCAGTACATTCAGCATCTGAAGAATTATGTCCTGCACATTTTCAGGCACAAGCACAAGTGTGGTTAACACATGGTACGCAACTATATGCATATACACAACAGTACATGGCACACAAAGAGTTTGTTTGGTGACTGGCTACAGTGTCGTTACCCACATTGGCCATTCTGTTGTGTCAAATTCGTAGGAAGAAAGAAGAATGCATTGCCTCTGGTATCGATTGCATCAATGGGCCGGCCCGGCGGATTCTAGAAATGTTTTGGCCCAACCACACTTTATGGGCCAACTAAACGAAGACAAATTCTCAAAAAAAAAATGAAACTCACTCAACCAAAGCAAACCGATAAAAATTATGGAGATCAATGGTTGTAAAAAATAATTGCGTACCAATAATACGGAGTAGTTGCTAATGGAGGTGGAGAAAATTCTCGTATTTATCTTTTTTTTTTGTTTCCAATCCTTTTTTTTCCAAGAAAAAGAACAAGGTAGACCTCTCCTGGACGGGCAGGTCGCTGTATACGTCCATGTCTCACTTTCCATATTCTTTTGGCTACACTTGTCGATGTCTATCCTTGCTTTTCAACCCTCATCATTTTCGTCTTCCCTGTGCTAATTGGATGCCTCAGTAATAGTGCAGATAGATATATTTATATCATCATTTTTGAACGAAATATATGATATATAATATACTACCATCATTATTCCATTTTCATGCTTGCATGACTGCATTTCCTTTTGCTTCAGGAATGCAACTTTCTGAAGAAGAGAAATTTGGTTTGCCAACAACTAGACATGTTGCTTCTTTGTATAGTCGAGCAAACTCAGGACCAGAAATAGTCGATGACTGTTGACGTCGTTGACGAAGGCAATGTTCAGAGAATCATGCATGTGTGTCAGAACAACTGGAGTTTCTCATAGTAGGTCAACAGACAGACTATTATTCTGTTTAGAGATTGAGCTGTATTTTAATTTTTTCTTTCAGAAAAGAATAGGCTGCCTTTTATTTTTTGAGACCGAACAAGAGACTAGGAGATTCTTAGAGTAAATATGGGGATCTAACATGCTAGACAAGGCAGGTATAATTGATTGGACATAGATGAACTAACCAATCTCTCTTTCTCAAAAAAAAAAGAGTAACCTTCCGTACCAATTCTTTGGAGATCTGGTTGGTACATGCCATGTGAGATGCACATACAGCTGCACTCAATCAAGCTGCTAGTAAGCTACTGATAGTATTTTATCGTCTGACCCACATGGTTATGTAAATAAGACAAAACTTCTACGGCTCTACCTCTAACTACTTGCGTCCTTTGATCGTATTACGCATTTTATTTCTTTTTTATTAAATAAATAGAAAGGCTTTGCTTACTGCACACTTTTCAGGGGAATAATTTCGGTCAGAATTAGCTAGCTTCACACGCATAATAGCTGTCCATTTTGATTTCTGACCACAGGAAATATTTTTGGAATATTCCTGCTGATATTAAATAAATTAATTTGGAGCAGATAGCTTATCTTCATATACTGCAGGAATTCCAAAGTATAAATTAGTTATACGTATGGCAAAAGTGTAAAAATGAATGATTAATTAAGTTCATGCGTCCCAAACATGTACTCTATAATTTCTAAGTTCCAAAATAAATGCTCTTTCAGAGTCTAAAATTTGTCCCACAAAAAGAACCACCTAGATATTAATTGTATATACTAATTTAATTGATTTACAGTTTTAACTTTCCAAACACATGCATATACAAATTGGTTGATTTTTTCTAAGATGTATTCACATTAAATTGCTTGATTGTTTTTCCTTTTGAATGTTTGATCTATTAAGTTGCATGTAGAATTAACTGCTTTAATTAGGGGGCGCCTAGGTTATTACTCATTTCTCATGTCTATAAAATCCTAAAAGTACATTTATTTTGGGATAGAGGAAATACTCCTGATATTTTGAAGGAAACAGCTGGAATAATTAAGTCATAGCCGGAGGATGACAAGAACATCAGTTAATCAGCTGTAGCCTGTAGATGTCATGATTAAAACTCTAAATTTGCAAGCGGGCCTCCTATTGGATAAGAATGAATTCTGGTTGCCACGTTGCATTGGACGTTGATGGCTCCCTCTCTTGCTTAATTTCTAGGGTTTATATAGTATATGTCTTACAGCCCAATTATCTACATCAATCCCCCAGGATGAACCATGGCCATGCAGCTGTAATCATGAAATGATATAGAAAATAGAATTGCACATATGCTGGCTTTCTTGTAACAATTACCCACGATCCAGTTGGTTGCATTACACGTCACCGGCCCCCCAACGTGACAATTGTATGATAACGACATCCAGCATCACCATTCTCCACATATTTCTCTTGTTGCTGTTCATAAGTTCGTTCAGCATGACAAGGACGACCATATGGCTCCACCTCCAAGCCATTTCCAGCACACGGAAAATATATGTAGTAGTCAAGGTGATTTCATGTTTCGTCATGGCCAATTCATGAACTGATAAATCATCTAGAGTGCAAACAAATAGAAATAAGCTTTAGATCATCCAGAACATCACGCATTTGAACGGGTGAGATTTTCTCTTAAAAAACGATCAAAATCTCAACTCCACGCGCACCAGTAATTCGATCAGGATGTAGCAACAGCCAACAGATCACAAATGCGTACATGTTTACGTACTTTTTGTACATACGCACTTTTCACTATTTGTGTATACATGTTTCGGTACAGTGGCGAAGCTAACGGATTTTGACGTCTAAAACCATTTAGTAAACGTTTATACCACTCAATCTCAATGTACACAATTCTGTATGCACCTATAGGTCCCTGTCGGCAACTTTCTTCACGTGCCACACGAGGTCACGAGCCCAGTGAGCGACTACCCAAATTTTTGGCACTATTCCATCACTGGGAAATCTCTGATGTCTCCAGCCTGACAGGCTGCCTGATGCAACGCACGGCTCTAATAAACAAAAATATCTTTTCTTGCCGTACTTGGCACCTTCTGTAGGCTGTATGATTTTTTTTAAGCGAAGATGCCAACACGGCATTGCTAACGAGCCTATTGGGTGTGTCATATGAGTGTTTGTCTAAAAAAGTCAATTGAAAGTGACAGAGCCTATTGCCTATCGCGGTACACCGTTACAGTCTTACAAACAGATTCTGGGTATTGCTGCCAAATACAAACTGAAATACAAGAACTTAACTAAACTCTATAAAACTTTCAGGTGAAACAATTTCGTTTTTGAAATATAGCATGGGCCATCATTACAACTCAGGCATATATAATTGAAGGGCCACCGGGAAGTAATTTACCTCTTATTCTAGCCAATCTACTCGGGTTTACTAGGGCATGTATGATGACCTAAATTACACAATTTGGAATGGAAGAACGTACTCCCTCTATTTTGAAATATAAGATATTTAAGATATATTAGTTCATATTCTTATCTCTATATTAAAATTTACTTCATCCATAAAAAACAAACCTTTTTAAAAATCTGTCACATTAATAATGACGTAAAATCATCTTTTGTTTCTATTTATAGATATATCTATAAATGACTTGTTTTTTAAGATGAAGCATGTGATTTTCCCATTTCCATTCACGATTCAATGTGATTTGCCTATGGTGAACAGTCAAAGTAGTGATAAATGTGCAAACATCAAGAGTAAAGTCAGATTGACCTGTAAATGCTAAATTGACAAAATTAGAAAAAAATGAGGGAACCACAATTATATCTTAAAATAGGTACAAAACAGAAAACTTTTTTTAAAAGTAGAGTACGATTTTCACAAATTCAGACCGGGAATGCCCGGACAACTTGAGTCTGTCCCGCTAATCTGAAGCTTCTTAAATTAACAATCAACTGCGGTTGTCGTCGCACTTATAAATTTATAACGACTAGTCAGAATTTAGAGTTGATTAAGCGACCCGATTAGCATCCTAATAATCAAGCACACAAGCTACGCTTAGATTCCCCTTCCATCCCTCTCCTAGCGTATTTACGCGTAGCTTGTCAAACTTACCAAAGCTTGGAGTTTTACTAGTCCGGCCTTGATCCTCTGCACACGCACCATAATAAGGCACACGCGCCACCATCCAAGAACAGCAACAGCCAGAGAAAGGACTCTTCTCCCCAATCCTCTCCAAAGAATCTCCTCTGCTCAACAACCTCCACAAGCAAGGCGATAGAGGCTGCGGCCGGCCGGCGGGCGGGCCTGCAGCGCGCGGGGAGCAGCTAGCTCCATCCCCGAGCTCCCGCCGGCAAACTTCGTTGCCGGTGTCGCGCGCGGAGGGGCCGGCCGGCAGGATGGGCGGCGGGGTCAGGGCGCTGATGCGCCGGAAGCAGGTGGACTCGGAGCGGGGGCGCCCCGCCGGCAGCAGCCACCAGCTCCGCAAGGAGCTCTCCGTTACCCAGCTCGTCGCCATCGGTAGAGACATCCCTGTTTAGGCTCTTGCTTCTTCAGTTCTTCCTATACTTTTTTTCCCTTGTGTTTTGTTTGGTTTATTTTTGGTGGATCTTTGCGCGGATTTTGTCGGAACTTGGAAAGGCGCGAGCTTTGCTTTGCTGTGTCTTTTGTGCTTGCAAACAAACCTCGTTACCAACTCCAAACTGCAAAGCACGAACGAATGAAATTATCATCAAGATCCGCCGTCTGTTTTGCTGCCTCGCCTGGCTTTCCGGCATCGACCGCCTTGCTCGCCTTCGTGTCAACCCGCGCCCCGCCGGTAGCAGCCACCAGCTCCGCAAGGAGCTCTCCGTTACCCAGCTCGTCGCCATCGGTAGAGACCCCTCTGTTTAAGCTCTTGCTTCTTCCGTTCTTCCTCTACTTTTTTTTTTGCCCCTTGAGTATTGTTTGGTTTATTTTTGGTGGATCTTTGCGCGGATTTTGTCGGAACTCGGAAAGGCGCGAGCTTTTGCTTTGCTGTGTGTTTTGTGCTTGGATCCTGGTGCTTCTCCGCGTTAGAACCTGTTGTGTTTTTATGAAATTTTGAATCGGAGTGAAATACGCAGGTTCAATAGTCATGAGTTGCTTAATTCTACAGCTGTTGGTACTGAATTCGAGCTAGAGTTATGTTACTCTTAGATTTCACTAGGATCGTTCTTAATTCGTGTTTGATTCTCGCTCATGAGCAAAGTTTGGAATCTGAATTCAGATGTGGATTCTGCTTTGTCTAGTTCTTGGGTGTGCCTGTTCTTCTTGGTTGTTGTTGGGTTAGTGTTGGTAGGGTGGGTGGTTTGCCACTTGGGCCCTTAGGCTAGTCTCTTATTTGTTCGAGACATTGCTACCCCGATGATGTACATGCCCATGGTTCATCACTTATGTTAAATACGGTAAATCATCAAGCTCGTGAATTAGCGCGAGATGCAAAAATCAGAAATGTTTACATGATTCTGATGCCCCCTAAGCGTTTTCCGCAATTTTGCGTGTGGGGATGGCTCGTTTGCTGGACTGAATATACGGTAGTATTTTATACCAAATGGACCGTCTGTCTTTATTACTAATTATAGTATCTCATTAATGAATGTATTGACAATGGGACCTCTGTGTTATGCCGCAGGTGTTGGTTCGACAATTGGAGCTGGGGTGTATGTTCTTGTTGGGACAGTTGCTCGGGAGCATTCTGGGCCAGCATTGACCCTTTCGTTTCTGATAGCCGGAATAGCGGCAGCACTTTCAGCGTTCTGTTATGCAGAGCTTGCTAGCCGTTGCCCATCCGCAGGAAGTGCCTACCATTATTCATACATCTGCGTTGGTGAAGGGTAATTTACTTATATGATGGAGTTAACACCGTTCATTTCAAGCATGTCTTGAGCTGTTGAGTTTCTGTTCTTACATTGTTCATTTCTTTTGTTATCCAGAGTTGCATGGTTGATTGGTTGGGCTCTGATACTTGAATATACAATTGGCGGGTCAGCTGTTGCCCGTGGCATATCTCCCAATTTAGTAAGTTGGATTTTGCCTGCATGTGACTTGTTCATGTAGCATGTCGGTCAATGTTTGAATGCCCACATCTATCTTTACTAAAATATGAATCCTACATTTTCAGGCCCTATTTTTTGGAGGACCTGATAGCCTGCCATGGATCTTAGCACGCCATGAGATCCCATGGCTTGATGTTGTTGTTGATCCTTGTGCTGCTTTCCTGGTTTTCCTTGTCACTGGTCTGCTATGTGTGGGGATCAAAGAGGTTGCTACCTTATCTGATTTAGCAATAGCTATCTTACTAGTTTTTCGACAATATGGCATCTGATCTTTCCTCTCCATGTTGTTTTTTCAGAGTTCATTTGTGCAAGGAGTTGTGACAGTCCTGAATTGCTTTGTGATGCTATTTGTTATTATAGCCGGTAGTTACATCGGCTTTCAAACCGGATGGGTTGGCTACAAGGTTGCTGGCGGGTAATGCTAAAAATCCTGATACTTTGATTTATTTTTTCTCAAGCTGGCAGGTAGTGCACTTACATAGTTACACTATATTGATTTCAGATTTTTCCCTTATGGAGCTAATGGAATGCTTGCTGGGTCAGCAACTGTCTTCTTTGCCTACATAGGCTTCGATTCAGTTGCCAGCACTGCCGAGGAGGTTAGTAAACATCCTGTTTCCCTAATTGATTCGTTACTTCTTATTTGCTGGATCATTGGCATGAAATGAGAAATCTAATTATTTCATAAAAAATTTGAAAGATGTAATTATCTTATGTTTCTGACAGGTGAAAAATCCACAACGAGATCTGCCATTGGGAATTGGAACAGCATTGTCAATTTGCTGTTCCTTGTACATGTTGGTTTCAATTGTTATTGTTGGTCTGGTACCATATTTTGCTATGGATCCAGATACCCCTATTTCATCGGCCTTTGCGAAACATGGGATGCCCTGGGCAATGTAAGTACTAGTCTCCTATTATACCAAGGATAATCTGGTGTCCGTCCCACTGAGACTGTTCCTGTGTTTATCATGTTTTAGGTATCTTGTGACAACTGGTGCTGTTCTTGCTCTCTGTTCAACCTTGATGGGATCTATATTGCCACAGGTATAGACATATCTTAATATATGTGTCATTCAATCTCTTCTGTGACCCTAGTCGATGGAAAACAGACAAGCAGATAATACCTGCTTTAAATGATTAACTGTATATTACCCTGGTATTCTGCAACCTTTCTAATAACATCTGAAGAACACTGGCACACAATGTAGATATAATATTGTCAGGTCTGCTTTATTTGTTCTCTCGACCAACATACATATAATACAACTTCAACTTACGTTGCTATGAATGTTTATACTATCACTTGATATTTTACCGCACAGCCAAGAATATTGATGGCCATGGCACGAGATGGCCTGTTACCATCATTCTTCTCTGATGTTCACAAGACGACTCAAGTTCCAGTAAAAAGCACAATCGTGACTGGCATCTGTGCAGCTGCTCTCGCTTTCTTCATGGATGTCTCTCAACTGGCTGGAATGGTATGGATTTACAAACAACTAAACATGTTATTTGATATTACATATGGACTTTACGTTGAGGTTCAATTTAATGAATGAACCCTCTCCGCATAAAACATGCCAGAGATCATGAGATATGCATATGACTGTCAGCATTATTAAAGAAAGCCTGAAGCTAAAAAAAGTTTGTTTTTGGTTGCAGGTCAGTGTAGGAACACTCCTCGCGTTCACTATAGTTGCTGTGTCCATCTTGATTCTCAGGTATGTTCCTCCAGATGAGGTACCCCTGCCATCTTCCCTGCAAGCATCATTTCGTTTGAGCCAAGAAAATGATGAGGAAAAGCTGAGGGATACTCTTCGAGATGAGGATCATGAACAAGGGGCATCTGAAATTAGTGATGCTGTAATAGAATCAGTTATGGACCCCCTTATTGAGAAGCAGCTATATGCAAGTATGTCTGGGCAACTGCATGTCTGACTTAATACGCTCTAAAATTTCCAAGTATGCACATTTTAGTTAAGGTAGCTAATAAACTTGCCTCGTGATCTTTTAGGCAAGCTGGATGAGGCAAAGCGGCGCAAGACCGCTGCTTTCAGCATTGCATCTGTCTGCGTAGGGGTTCTGGTCCTCACAACTTCAGCCTCTGCAACATTCTTACCATTGTAAGTACCAACTAAGCTTATATACTAACTCCCACGGTGAACTTTACTGCAAATAAGCGAAAAATGCTCAACAATCCATATGCCATGGCAGCCTGGTGAGATGCTTCGTTTGCGCTTTTGGTGGCCTGCTTCTCCTTACTGGTCTGGGTGTGCTCTGTTGGATCGACCAAGACGACGCAAGACACTCCTTTGGCCATTCGGGAGGTACTCACATCACAGCACACTTGGCCACTCTCTGTGCTAGATCATATTTGTAAATTTACATGGCATTATATATCTTGCTGCTTCTTCTGCCTGCAGGATTCATCTGCCCATTTGTTCCGTTGCTGCCAGTGATGTGTATCCTGATAAACACATACTTGTTGATAAACCTTGGGTGAGTGTCTGACCCTTTCCAACTTTTCAGCCACATGTTCAGAACTGATATATGGTTTCACATGTCTGAATTTGTCGATTCTCCCGTGTTCTTCAGTGGTGGCACATGGATGCGAGTGGGGGTCTGGTTGGTGATGGGGGTGTTCGTGTACATTTTCTACGGTCGCACCCACAGCTCATTGACAGACGTCGTGTACGTCCCTGTTGCTCAGGCAGATGAGATATACGGTTCATCATCTTCATCAGGGTTTGTGGCGTGAGAGATGGAAGGAGACATTGTTGAAGCCTATCTTGAGCTCCAGGGTACACCTCGCAGAACCTCGAGGAATCAGAATGGAGCAGATCCCTGCTTGAGCAATATACGTTGCAGGCGGGGTTTGAAGAATTCAATTTGCACTTCAATTTTTTAAAGGTGCATGTATAAATCGTAATGCACGTCTATACTTGTGTACCTCTGTTGGAGGAATGTAAATAGTACATAGATTTATAGGTGGGATTATTATGCAGGTTTTAGAAAGAAGGGTTGCTCAATGAATTTGTACGGTTTAGTACCAATGTGTTCCAAATTTGTAGGTGGATAATGCTCAATCCAAACATGTTTTATATACCATAATGGATAATCCTAGTGTGGTCTTGTCGGAGGCAACTCCACTTATGCTGTTTGTCATACAAGCATGTGGATAGAGAAAATACATAACATGAGCTGAAGTGCTTCTGCATGTGCAAAATTCACATTTTCAACTTAGTTTGAGTATATCTACTCAAAAAATAAACTTAGTTTGACTATATATTAACAACATACAATATCTTAGGCTGGACTAGCTACATCACAACACAAAAATGAACTTCATCACAACACAGTATAAAAGTATCAGGCGATCAACTGTACAGATACGATCCATCCTGTTTCCACCAGGTTTTCTTGCCCGGGATTCATTCCCTTCTAATTCCTACAGAACTCCGAAAAGTTGCCTACTTGTTTTTTTATAACTAGAACTAAATAATTGCCTACTTGTTCTTTTTTTAGTAAAAATATAATTTTTTTGAGAATTAGTAAAAATATAATTGCCTATTGTTGACAGGGCAGAGTGTTTAACAGGCAGGCATGGTGACAGGCTTCCATTCGCGTCTATATTTGCATTGGGCCCAAAAGTAGCCGAACCTTGAAACATTTTTCCTTCTCTTTTTTTTGCCGAGTTCGATTTTTTTTTCGAATTTTGTTACAGTCGCTGACGTGGCATACCATTTGCAGGTTTATATTGACTAGCGAGGTTTCGATCGTGAGTTCGATATAGGTAGATTTTGATTCTAGCTTCGCTAACCCGGCGAGGCCGACGGCCGCCACCGAACGACCGCGTACTGCCGGGCCGTACACCTAACTGAAATTGATACCCAGTTTATACGCCTTTCATAACTTGGCACTCGTTTCAGTTAGTACGTTTAATTTGGGTCAAATTGCATCAATTTCCCTCCTTTTCTAATTTTGAGCCCATGTGAACTACTTTTCTGCCCCTGCATTATCCTATAACGGTCCAAATTTGAAAATATTTGACTTGGGAAAACACCAATGGACTCACGTATACTATAACCGGAGGTAGCCAGATGCTTTATTTGGTCATTTCTATGCAAACAACGTGCCGTAGCATGCTCAGATGTGCCATTGACTTTGCATTCCGTATTTTGGTGCGGTGACAGCGATTTGCTTTTTCCGTCCTATCTCTCCTCCGCGTCAGATTTCAGGCCTAGGCCCGGTTTAGTTCAAAAAAAAAGTGAAAGTGAAGTTTGGTGAAAATGTCATATCGGACACTGTAGCACTTTTCGTTTGTTTGTGGTAATTATTGTCCTACCATGACTTAATTAGGCTCAAAAGATCCGTCTCGTCGTGTATATCAAAACCATATACTTAATTTTTTTATTTATCTATGTTTAGTGTTCCATGCATGAGGAGAGAGATTTGATGTGATTTGATGAAATAGGTGAATAGTGAAATTTGGAGAGAATTTTGGGTTTTTGAAGGAACTGGAAACAGGGCCTGATGTCAAATAGCCGGTTCAAATCGACTTGCCGGAGGTGGCCGAAGGCTAATCTATAGAGACCTGAAATGTAGTTAAAAAAAACATTGCAACGCCAGCGTACAATTGACTTTTTTGCACCTCTTCGTATGATGCCACTGTGTTTGGTGAACCTTTTTTCGTGTGCCTTTTTCCCCTTTTGTTCCCATTTGTTGTATTTTGATGATCAGTGCGGCCTGCTACACGGAGAGTAGTGATGATGAATGAGAGATACCAAGATGTGTACAACCGTGCTGGTTGTGGTTAATTAGAAGTCCGTAGCCTCCACTCACCTAGAGATTAGAATCAAATACTACACTGCACATGCATGCCTCTGAGGGCATGAACTAAACAGGCTGGCTGGCTGTTCAAATCAAGAACGCGACGACCTCGCGCTCAGCTGTTGGTCAAGATCCAATCTCATTCTCCACACAAATAAACAAAGTTCTCAGAATTAGATATAAGCCTTGTTAGCAGTAATAACTAAGGAAGTGAGCATGATGCCTCCCAGCCTTGCTGCAAAGATTTGCTGATAGATCGAGTTGCAGGCCACCTCAACTCTTGAGGCAGGGCCGGCAACAACTAATATATGGCTACCTGTTATGCCGTCGATGACTCTAAATGGGCGGAAGTGATATTTATCAATGGGTACGCCGTGTTCATGGGGTACCTGATGATGGGCGTAAGGGGGTTGAGCGTGCTGATTGTTACCTGTCGTTCTCCTCGATCGGTGGCTTTGTTTCTAACCTAGACAAGAAAGACTTCTGGTGCCTCACAGGAATTACGCTCGTCCAAACTGCTGGGTTAGTCGATCTTCTCAACATATATTATTTCATGCATCTTGATGATAAGTGTGTTATACCTATTAGTACGTGGTGCTTCTTTCTTTGACACCAAATTGGATAAAGGTTGGATCTGTATAGTTTGAAGACTTAACAAAGTGTGGTGTCTTGCTAGCAATCGAGCCGTAGCCTCACCATGAATCCTCTCATTATTAGATAGCTTTTTTTCAGTGTTGTTTGTTTGCTGTGTTTGCATGCCCTGTTTTGGCCAAGGAGCCTGGTTCATGAGTTAGATATAGTATCATATATGCAGTGTGCTAACACACTGTGCGTTGAAAAGGGAGGGTATCCCGGGGCGAAGCCAGCCATCAGAGCCACCAATGTCAGCTCCATTAGATACTCCCTCCGTCCCACAATATAAGCATTTTTCGATTTTCGTGTATCGTGTTTGATCATCCGTCTTATTCAAAAAATTTATAAATATATTATTTATTTTACTATGATTTGTTGTATCGTTAAGTATACTTTAAATGTGACTTATTTGTTTTATATTTTTATAAATTTTTTTGAATAAGACGGATGGTCAAACGTGATGTCTAAAAGTCAACAAATGCTTATATTTTGGGACGGAGGGAGTATATGCCGATGTTAGCTCCATAGAGCAATAGTGCATAACAGTATTTTTCTATTGATTTCACCGGAAGTCGTTGATGTCAGCTGACAACGCAACAAGGGCAGTTATTTTTCAGTTCACAGCAGATGTTTGAATTCAAACCGGGATACATCCATATCAGATATTTTTACTCGATATATCCCTAACCTGCATTTTGCTGACGTTGTTACTTTGCCATGTACATAACAGGGTCTTCAATTTCCTTTTAAATGAGAAGTTAAGTGACATGGTCCATTCTGGGTGGGGTTTGTTGGCTACTATAGCTGCCGTGGTCAAAGACGACATCAACGAAGAATTAAGAGGAAAAAACATGGTGAAAGCAGTTGTTTTAGTGGTGATTCATGGGCTTGTATTTGGTATCATATTATGTCCTCTTTGGGTTCTCTACCAGCTTGGCATGTATATGTCTGTTGGAGTTTCAGTGTGGCGTCTATCAGACCACGACTTCGGTGATACCAGTAGTACCAACCAGAAGCCGGCGCTACAAGTCCTCTACAGCTTAGCAGTGGCACAAGGCATGCTCTATGGTTACAAGACCATAAACGCTCTTGGGTCAAGAAACAGGCTTATTATATTTATGTCGCAACAGCTTAGTACGGTGGACAAAGACCTAGTTGTAGACTATTTAGAGGAGACCATTGGGGAGTGTGAGAAGGATCCATCATTCGCCACTGGAAGGAACCTTATCACGTATGGCGTCAACTTGATTATGGAAGGCAACTCAAATGAGGGCTTCATTGCTGGGGTAAGGGTTCTAAGCGGGGCTATCCAGGATTTCCCATGGATGAGGATAGGGTGGAGTCGAAAGGTGCTAGCGAAACATCTGCTGACAAGATCAGATTCTTGGAGCCACATGATGCAAAGACTCCTAGAGACACTGGGTCCAAGAAGCCCATATAGCAGAGAGGTCAGGGAGCACGCGGCCAGGATAGTTGCCCTTGTTGCGCGTGGTATTCGTTTGGAGCAGTTCCCAGCAGTGATTGAGTGTATATCTTCCATGCTTGACAATGACACACCCGAGGAGTCTAATAATCAGCAGCAATTAGACAGCCGCTTCGACCGATTACGCCGCAATTATGGTGATACAAAACTGCAGCACTATGAGAAAGTCGAGCTACTCGAGAAATATGAGCTAAACTATCTATTGTATGATGGTGTGAGAGAGGAAAGGAGGAAGGAAAGCACAGCCCATCATGGCTTGGATGACGACGGGCTGCTTATGGAAGCCGTGAATATCATTCATCAGCTTGCAGTTGATGAGGGCAACCGAAAGATTTTGCGTAATTGTATATCGAACACCATGCTACAAAGGATTGTTGTGTTGCCTCTCAAACTCCACAGGGAGAATCATGATGTATCTCGTTACGCATTTGAGTCAGAGCTTCAGATGCTGGAGAAATGTTGGGTACTCACGGAATGGCTCGTGAGTGCTGCTGAAGAGACCAACAGCTCCCATTTACAGACTGCAACTTCTTTAGGTGCTGGAGGAGTCAGAATAGAAGAGGATGAGGTGCAAGAGGAGGGGGAGCAAGAAAGCCCCCTTGGGTCCAGAGATGGCTCTGCTCTTTGGAATGCAATCATTAACACCATCAAAACCACAATCAAAAGTGTTTTTGACTGCCTTGACTGTGGAGCGAAGTTAAAAAAGCAAGGCATACAAATTCTCCTGCATCTTTCTTTGGATATGTCCTTTATCATCCTTGATAGTGAAAGCAGCAGCAGGAGACTCGCCTGGATACTGCTACTTACTTTTTATTTCTTTATTGATGACTCCGAGTACTGGATGGTTTCTGGTTTCACAAATCAGAACAATGGCATGCCTGACGACTTCTCTAGCATCAGACGTTTAGCTGGTGAAAAGCTGTGGGAGATGCTTCGGGAGAAGCGTGACCTACCTTCAGAAGAAAGTGCGAGAAATTTACAATTAATTCGTCTTACTATTGGAGACCTAACCAAAGCATTTTCTGATAAAGATATTCCAACCAGAACACATGCAACAACAATTCTGGAGTTTCTATGTTCTTATTACTTCTACATCTCTGACTCTGCAAATGAAGTGGGGGAAAGCTTGGTTGGTGTGATCCCAGATGTAGTAAATCTATGACATGCATCATTAAATTTTAAAACTAGTTGCTTCTTACATCACCTATATATACCCTTTTGAAGCTTAAATGTTGTTGATGTCACAGGTGGTCAAGGAAACACTAATTCATTGTGCGCCCACAAGAGAGACACAAGCACAGCCCACTGACGTGGAAGAAGGCAGTGTCTCACAGGATGATGTCCTGTCAAGCTATACGGACATCAAACGACTGCAGAAAGCCTTGGTATCCTTGTGTAGGGATGGCTATATGAGAGACTGCAGCTTGAACCCCAAGTTCGAGGAGATTGCATCTAAAACATGCAAGGAACAAGGGAAGTCTTTCAAATATTTCAAATCACTCTTAGTTTAAATACACATTCGTTCATCTGCAGCATTCTGTTTATGTTGATCCGAGTCCTAGTAGAAAACTATGTAAAATGAGGATGTCTCGTGTGTGTTGTAGTATGGCCTTGATGAATAACTGAACAAAATAAGTGCCCTCCTGCTCCTGGCCGATGCCGCGCGCCATCGTTGACGCAGGCTCACGAAGTCACGAACGTGACGCTTTCCGTCCTTGCCGCACGGGACAAGGACAGATCTGGAGAGTCTAATATCGATTGATCGTTTGTTTCTTCTCATCGCTTGATTGTTCCTGTATGTAAATTCACACCGATTCGGCACACAGTACAATTATCTGAAACTAAGTCCATCAACCCGTGCCATTGCACGGGCTAGTAATTTATATAACTTTTAGTTGATATAATTATCATGATATTATTATTTACATGATGTATTATGTTCCTACACTAAAATAACAATTCATTATCAATATGTTTGCATAATAGATTCTACATAGATCATTAAACATGGCATATAGTAATACTCTGCAAATGAAGTGGGGGAAAGCTTGGTTGGTGTGATCTCAGATGTAGTAAATCTATGCCATGCATCATTAAATTTTAAAACCAGTTTCTTCTTACATCACCTATATATACCCTTTTGAAGCTTAAATGTTGTTGATGTCACAGGTGGTCAAGGAAACACTAATTCATCGTGCGCCCACAAGAGAGACAGAAGCACAGCCCACTGACGTGGAAGAAGGCAGTGTCTCACAGGATGATGTCGTGTCAAGCTATACGGACAACAAACGACTGCAGAAAGCCTTGGTATCCTTGTGTCGGGATGGCTATATGAGAGACTGCAGTTTGAACCTCAAGTTCGAGGAGATTGCATCTAAAACATGCAAGGAACAAGGGAAGTCTTTCAAATATTTCAAATCACTCTTAGTTTGAATACACATTCATCTGCAGCATTCTGTTTATGTTGATCCGAGTCCTAGTAGAAAACTATGTAAAATGAGGATGTCGTCTCATGTGTGTTTAGTATGGCCTTGATGAATAACTGAGCAAAATAAGTGCCCTCCTGCTCCTGGCCGATGCCGCGCCCCATCGTTGACGAAGGCTCACGAAGTCACGAACGTGACGCTTTCCGTCCTTGCCGCACGGGACCAGGACAGAGTCTAAATCTCGATTGATCGTTTGTTTTTTCTCATCGCTTGATTGTTCCTGTATGTAAATTCACACCGATTCGGCACACAGTACAATTATCTGAAATGTGCGGCCGACTACAAGTGCCATTCTTTTCATTCCCGTGAATTAATTTGTGTTGTTGTGATTCTCTTACATTGCCTCAATTCTTGAAGTGTTCGTATCATTCAGATTTCTTCTACAAGCATTCAGCCACTTAGATTTCTTGTACAAGCATCCAGAAACTCAACGGTAAAAACTTACCATAGGAATGAAGAGGTGAGGCCTCCTGTCGACATGTAGACATGAACATCGGAGTTCTTAAAACCCACTCCCTCTTCCTCGTCCAGCCATAAGCTGCCGCGCGGGACGGGGAGCCTGCAGGAACCGAGCTCCTGCATATGACCCAGGTGGGCTCTCTCCTCCTCTTTCAACCAGTGGGCCTTACCTGAGCGCTTCGCCTGCTCGCCGGCTGTCCGTTGCTGCGGTTCGCCCGCCTGGCAGTTCGCCGCTCAGGACCCCGAGGGCATGGCCTCCTCGCCCCCTTCCTCGGATCTGTCCAGGCCCCACCTCGGAGCGGCCTCCAGCCGGCGCCGCGCGTCGCCGAGGGCCGGGAGTCGGAGCAGTTGGCGCACCAGCCCTCCGCTGCCGGCTGCCGCTGAGCGGAGGGGCCCAAGGCTGCGCCCGCCCCGCTTGGCGGTAGGGGTGGAGGACGGCGGGGCGCTCCCTGCTTGCGCCCGCCCCGCTTGGCGGTAGGGGTGGAGGACGGCGGGGCGCTCGCTGCTCGGCCACAGATTAAAAATTCCCCGCTTCCTTCATCGGCCGGCGTCAGCGGCGTGCATCCGTCCAATCCACACAGTGCGCCGCGCCGCGCCCTCTGGCTTCTCCCTCCTCGTCGTCCCCCTCCGCCCTAACCTCCGTACGCTCGTGCTCCTGCTCCATCTCCACGCCGATGTCATCACCGTCCCGTCGCTCGTCGGAGCAGTTGGCCATTGCTCAGATAAGTACCTCGCCCTTCCTTTATCTATCTAGCGCCTGCATATCCTTCGCCTCCTCCCTCTCGCTCTGGTCCGAAACCCTAGCAAAATAAGCGCTTCCCTCTCTTGCTTCCTCTGGTTGCTTGCTGTGCGTGCCTGTAAGCTCCACCCCTTTGCCTTGACTTTGCCCTCATTGTTTATTGGAATCTGCTATGCATCGGATTGATCTGGTTTCCTTTCCAGCGTTCGTAGAGATTTGTGCTGTGCCATGGCGCCCGTGACCTGAGATCTACGGTTGTCCATCCATAAAGAGGTGAGGTGCCTGCTACTTCTTTATTTTGGGTTTACAGAATCTTCATAGTTCAGCTTGTGTATTGGATCAGGTGACTATAGCCTCTCCTCTTTTTTTTGTGGCTGCAGTGAGGGTTGCAGTTTGAATCAAAACTTCAAGGTCAGCTTCTTTCCTTTGCCATGCCTTTCCCCTCATTATTGATTGGAATGTGCTATGCATTGGATTGATCTGCTTTCCTTTCCAGTGTTTGTGGAGGTTTGTGCTATGCCATGGCGCCTATGATGTGAGGTCTACGGTTGGCCATCCATAGAGAGGTGAAGTGCCTGCTGCTTCTTTATTTTGGGTTTAGAGAATCTTCACGGTTCATGTTCTGTATTGGATCGATTGACTATAGACTCTCCTCTTTTTTTGTGGCTGCAGTATAATTCCGCTTCAATTATCGGTGTTCTGTATTGGATCAACTGACTATAACCAAAACTTCAAGGTCAGCTTCTTCCACCTTTTATTTTTTTCCCTCATGCATATGTTGTCAGCCTTGCCTTTGTCCTGCTTGTTTTGGTCCTGTCGTATTGCTAGATTTCTAGAGTATGCCCTTTTCTTGGAAAAATGGATTAAAGGCCCCTTTGCTTTGCAGGGTTCACTGTCCTTTTATTTTATATCTTTGTTGTTGTGTAGAACATGGTTGTTGCTGTCCATTGACAGGTCCATGTTTAGTTTTGCTTACAGAAAAGGGAGCCTGTGGAGAAAATAAATGATAAAACCCATCTTTTTATTTACATTTTAAATTGATAGGCACCTAGGTTGGGATGCATTGATATAGAGGACCTGGTCAGCCTTGGTTTCTCTTGCTGTACACAACATTTCCCTTTGTTGCTGTGGTGATACTCGGTAGGTAAATAAGAAAAGGAGCGTGCTAGACGAAGATTTTGCTACATTTGGACAACTCTGCCATATGAATTGCAGTGGATAAGCCATTTGAGTGTTCAATTGCCAGATCTGTAAGCTTCTGTTTTTGGAGCCTATCTGTGGTAGCGATGTCTTCTCTCTTGCTCTTCTCCGATCTATCTTCCCTATCTGTAGCCTTGCTTTCTTATCTATTAGTCCTTCTCTATTTATTATGATACTTGGCATAAACTATGCCATGTCCCTTCTTTAGCTTCCTCTAGGTGTTGCTTCTTTCTGTTCTGTTATCTTCCATAGGTGCTAGAAGGTTATTACCTTTTGTATAAGTGCTTTTCTTGCCCTGCTGCTCATAGTTGCCATAGAAAATCAGAGGATCATAACTGCATTGTTTCTTTTCCTTAGTTTTCTCTGCATTATGGCCTGTTCACGTGCATATCCAGGGTTTCATGCCATATGATTTCATCTCTCTTACCTTTCTACCAATATCTGGTGTTCTGTTTGCAGATATCGTTGTGCTGATACTGCCTTTATATATTGCTTTGTCATTAGTATTAATTGTAGTCCTTAGGCATTCGGTCGAAGAGTTAAGTTTAAATGGCTGGTACTCCATCTGAGAGGGTTGCACGGTGTCGTGAGAAGAGAGAAAAAAGACATCTTGCAATCGCACAGAGTCTGCGAAAAAGAACGAGTGAGTACACCCCAATCAAAGATAAATTAATCGGTGGTAAAATAAATAGCATAGCTAATATAAATTGATCATGCTTAACGTTAAACAGGAGATAGGTCCTTGATGGACTTCCCTGCGGAAGCAGCAGCCTCCAACAGACAACATCGCCTCGATAGGATACGCTCTAGGAAATCCTGCAGGCGATCGCTGCAGTTTACCCCTGGTGAATGCCTATAACAAGTGTTTTGGCCTCCTTTTTCCCTCAATATTGGTGGTAACAGCTCTGCTTTTATTTGGTCTCTTTTGGCTATATAGCTCCTGATGGTCTACTAGCAACTCTTCCTTTTGATAAATTATACATTGAAGCACTAAAAGGTGTGTCTGCTTCCTGTTTTGTAAGGAAAACAAATTAATTACCTTTTTCTGGTGCTCACTTCCAATTGCCTTGCTTTAGAATCATACCGAGATCGATCATATTATGGTGGTCCAACACATGAGTGCCCTTACTGTGGCGCTGCATTTTGGTACCAGGAACGTGTCAAGAGTTCCTCCGCTGCCGCTACAAGAAAAATCATTTACAACCTTTGTTGTAGAGGAGGAAAAATCCATTTTAAGCCCTATAAGAAACCGCCAGCTCCACTGGCTAACCTACTACGATTTGATGGTGATGTGCGTTCAAAGAGATTCTTAAGGCAAATTCGATCTTACAATTCTCTGTTCGCCTTCACATCTCTAGGTGCGTCTATTGATAAGACGATAAATAATGGAACCGCACCTTATGTCTTCAAGATTAATGGAGTAGTGCATCATCGTATTGGTACCTTGCTGCCACGCCGTGGTGCACGACCCAAATTTGCACAACTTTATATTTACGACACCGACCATGAGACACAAAACAGATTAGGTATATTTGAGACCGATGAGAATGCTGCTGATCAGCCTGATCCAGATATAATGCTATCTCTATTAAGCATGCTAAATGAACACAATCAGCTTGTCAAAGCATTTCGATATGCTAGAGAACGTCTTCATAATGCTGGTGATGAAAAAGTGACACTACGATTGCTAGGCTGCAACACAAAAGACGATGTTCGCTATAATTTACCGTCAAGTGGTGAGATTGCTGCTATAATTGTAGGTGACTATTCAGCTGACGAATACACCTATGATGTCCTGGTTCATGACAAAGAGGGCGGGCTAAGACGTGTGTCTTGCTTACACCCAGCCTATATGGCTTTGCAATACCCACTTTTATTTCCTTATGGCGAGCATGGATTCCACCTTGGTATTAAATATACTGATGCCGACGATAATGATGGTACAAGCCGTAAATATGTCACGATGCTAGAATTTGGTAGGCTGCACATGCACTACAGACTCAATGAGCCAAATCCATTCACCTGTTATGGTAGGCTAAGCGACCAATTATGTGTTGATATGTACTCAACAATCGAGGCATCTAGACTGAAGTGGATAGCAGACCACCAAAAGGATCTCAGGAGCGAATCAGTACAAGGAATAGCTGATGCGATTGATAAGGGACTCATTGATGCTGATTCTGTTGGTGGTAAGGTAATTGTCCCTGCCAGTTTTACTGCTGGCAGGAGGTATTTTGTAATGAATTACCAAGATGCAATGGCCATCTGCAGAGTCTATGGCCCCCCTGACCTATTCGTAACTTTCACATGCAACACCAAATGGAGAGAAATAGGCGATGCATTGCGCTTTGAACCTGGACAACAACCATGTGATCGTTCCGGTTTAATTGTGAGAACCTTCCATATGAAAGTGGATGAATTTATAGCAGATATTGGGGAAGGCAAAACATTTGGCCCTATCAAAGCAGGTTAGTAGTGTAACATCCCACCACCTGTTACCTTTAGTCTTTGTTGGTTTAACCTTACTCTAACTTTTCTACAACATTTCTGTACACTGTTGAGTTCCAGAAGCGTGGCCTGCCTCATATACACTGCCTTGTGTGGTTAGCTGCTGCTAATTCTGAATTTAGTGCTTCTACTGTTGACAACTTCATCTGCGCAGAAATCCCTGATAGTAACATTGACCCACTAGGTTATGCTTTAGTTGATGAGTTCATGATGCACGGTCCATGTGGTGAGGACAATAAAAAGTGTCCATGTATGAAAGACAATAAATGCACAAAAAATTTCCCGAAGCCATTCCAGGATGAAACCATTATAGATGACTTTGGATTCACTATTTACAGGCGAAGATGCGATGGTAGGCATGTATTAAAAAATGGTGTTAAATTGGACAACAGAAATGTTGTACTACAACATGCATTTGCTTAAAAAATACAATGCGCATATTAATGTTGAATGGTGTAACAAATCAAACATGATCAAATACCTTTTTAAATACGTCACAAAGGGAAGTGATAGAGCAAAAGTATATTTTGAAGTTACTGCAAAGACCTCGAATGCATCGCCTGGACCCCAGCTTGCTCCACGTGATGAAATACAAGAATATATTGATGCTAGATTCTTGTCTTGCTGTGAAGCACTTTGGCGTGCCTTTGGGTTTGACATCCACTTTAGAGTGCCTCCAGTAGAGCGACTACCTGTTCATCTTCCTGGAATGAACTATGTATGCTATGAGCCTGGTGTTGATCTAAGAGCACTTCTTGCAAGCCCAAAGGCCAAGAGAACGATGTTGACTGAGTGATTTGAAATTAATTCAAAATATGAAGATGCTAGACACTTGACATACTGCGACATTCCAAAAGAGTGGTCTTGGGATGCATCCGAAAGATCATGGAGGAAAAGATTGCCTTGCGCTAAAATTGGACGTATGTATTACGTCCACCCATCTGCTGGTGAATTGTATTACATGCGTATGCTACTCATGATAGTCAAAGGTGCAAAGAATTATGCGGATATTAGAACGTTCGAAAATAAAGTATATGATACGTTCCAAGAAGCATGTGAAGCACGTGGATTGCTTGAGGGAGATCATGAGTGGAATCTACTTTTTGATGAGGCGATAGTATCCGCATCAGCATATCAGCTGAGACAATTATTTGTCACTGTTGTGCTTTACTGTTCGGTAGGTAATGTCCGTTCATTGTTTGACAAATATTGGCTTTACTTCACTGATGATATACATCACAGGCTTAAAAATGCACTTGGAAACCCAAACTATATTGTCCCACATGAGCAGCTGATGAATTTACTTATACAAAATCTCACAAACGTTTTTGCTAATAGCGGTGGTAACATAAATGACTACAACCTCCCAAAGCTAGCAACACAGTATAGTGCTATGAGTGATAATAGACTGATAAATGATGAGCTTGATCCTGAGCCTTTGATGCTATCCATGCATGCTTCCTCTTTAATCTTGCAGTAGAATGCTGAACAGAGAACTATATTTGATACGATAACTGGACGTGTTCTAAGCGGATCTCCTGGCTTTTTCTTTGTCTGTGGCCATGGTGGAACAGGAAAAACTTTCCTATGGAATGCTATCATTTCGAGCCTAAGATCTGAAAAAAAAATAGTCCTTGCAGTGGCATCATCTGGTGTGGCATCTCTGCTATTACCAAGAGGACGGACTGCACATTCCAGATTTAAGATTCCCTTTGATATAACAGAAACTAGCATATGCAATATTAAAAGAGGGACTATGCTAGCAGAACTCTTACAAGTAGCTGCTCTCATTATTTAGGATGAAGCACCAATGACACATCGTCGTTGTTTTGAGGCTTTAGATACAACTATGCGAGATATTCTTTCTGAACATAATCCTACAAATGCAATACTTCCATTTGGTGGCAAACCTATAGTTCTTGGAGGAGATTTTAGACAGATTTTACCAGTTGTGCGTAAAGGATCGCGATCTTCCATTGTTAATGCGTCCATTACAAACTCTAGGCTATGGGAACATGTTGCTGTTCTCAAACTGCACACAAATATGCGACTTCTTAATCCTTCCTTAAGTGGGAATGAACGTGATGAACTTGAACAATTTACCAATTGGGTTTTAGCTATTGGTGATGGTGCTGTACCTGCTGAGAGAAAAGGAGAGGAGCGAGAGGCTACATGGGTTACAATTCCTGATGATTTACTTATTTGTACAGATGGAGATAAAACTATTGCACTTGTGTCTGAGGTATATCCGAATTTATTATTGAATTACAAAAATCCTGAATATTTGGCGTCACGTGCCATTGTGTGCCCAAATAATAAGACAGTTGATGACATTAATGAATATATTGTATCAATGCTCCCTGGAGATAGTGTAGACTACTTGAGTTGTGACACAATATCAAAGTCCTCTGAACACATACCAGATTTTGATGTGCTCTACCCTACTGAATTCCTCAATTTTATAGATGCAAGCAATTTTCCTTGCCATAAAATCGTACTAATAAAAGGTGTTATAGTAATGCTCCTACGCAATCTTAATCAAAACATGGGCCTCTGCAATGGCACAAGATTACTCGTTTCTGACCTTGGACAACGCTTGCTAAAGTGTGTGATACTAACTGGTGTTAATATCGGTGAAGAGGTTTTTATTCCAAGGATTGCACTTAACACAACAGATGTAAAGTGGCCTTTCACATTGCAGAGAAGGCAGTTTCCAGCGCGGATATGTTATGCGATGACAATAAATAAAAGCCAAGGACAGACCTTATCAAACGTTGGTCTTTACTTAAAAAAACCTGTGTTTACCCATGGCCAACTCTATGTTGCTGTTTCAAGATGCACATCAAGAACTGGACTTAAAATTCTAATTGAAAATGATGATGGCTCGTGTGGCTCACAAACTCGAAATGTAGTCTACCGAGAAGTCCTTGATGCTGCAGCAGCATCATCTTAGTGCTCACATACGATATATTTTGCTTTGTACATAATTTAAGGTATTTTGTCTTTGTCTAATCATCTACACAGACTCTAGCATGGTAAATTCCTTTGTCCTATTCTTATGGTTCTACTTTTCTTTCTATAGCTGCAGATGGCAGATGTGCTAATTCCACAGCTTCTCGCTGGAGATTGTGCTGATCAGATATGTGTGCGTGCCTCTAGATGTTGGGAATTTTATGATGTCGCTGATGAGACAAGGTTGCTGCATGCTGATTTTGTGCTCATTGATGAAGAGGTACATCTTATCTTGTCTCTATAAATTTCAATGCAGTATCTAATCTTTCTTATTTAATGACAACATGTTCTGTTTCATAGTATATAATCGTATCTATCTTATGTAATTAACCATCTTTTTTTGTCAGGGTAACAGCATACACGCACAGGTCTATCCCAGTGCCTATGAACGGTTCAAGTCTTTCATAAAAGAGGGCAATGTGTACAACCTTGCATGCTTCCGAGTCAAAAACTCAAGTGACAAGTACAAGCCAGTCACAAATGACCACATGATCACCTTATCAAAATGGACCACAATAGAAGAAGTTGTTGAAATACCACCTGCTTTTCGTGTCTTTACCTACTCTCTGACTCCAATTGAGCAGCTCCCATCTCGACTTGACTACACAGAATACTACACAGGTAATATTCTATAATCGGTTATTTGCAATCCCTCATAGTCTACATCACAATCTCATAGATTTGTTAATTTCCAAATCAGATGTCATTGGAATAGTCACATCAATCTCAAATATATTGACGCTTAGAGCAAGAGGACGTCAGAATGACAGTTTGAAAAGGGTTGTGACCATACGAAATGAAAGGTTAGTTTTTATACCTTTTTTGGGATTTTGGGAAAATATGTCCTTGATTCAGATGGAAAGTCTTCTGTCGATATAGGGATGCCATCCACAACCCATGTATTTTTCTTTTCTTCATTTCGCTACACGCTCAATTTCTGTTATACCACTTGCATTCATTTGCTGTACTTCCATTTCTATGTGGACAAACTTGGCCCTGAATATTCAAATAAATAGTAATCTTTCACTTTATGATAGGTTCAGACAGGTAGCCTGTACTTAGTTACTCCCCACATTAATAGAAGAATTAGTATGAATACATTCAGGAACTGTTGGAGTTGTACTGATTTTTTAATGGTACAACAGCAATGCTTCAGTGGATGTTGTGCTCTGGGGTGAGCGTGCCTCTTCATTCCCAGCTGAGCAAATGCAAAAAGATGGAGAGGCCTCTCCACAAGTTATCATATTTGTTGGGACCCTGGTCAAAAAGTATTCAGGTATGTTTTCTAGCTCTAAAAATCCTATAAAATTTGACTCTACATATATTTGTGGCTATGTATTTTACGACTGTCTAAAGCAAAGCTTGTAATGTATGTGTGGAAATGTGGAATGGTGAACTACCACAGAAGTTTAAAATAGTATATATAAATATATCTAAAGCAGAGTTTTTAAATCAGAGGGCCGTATGGTTGTTTATGGTGACTCTAGCCGACCTCAACTTTGAAACACCAAGCTCTCTAATCTCAAATTTCCCAATGACCACCATAAGCACAACAGCAGGTTACTGTCTTAGCCAAACTTTGCTTTACTACTTTGCCGACCACCACACTGTTTTCGTTGTGTTATCTAAAAACTCTTCTAAGTCGCCATCTTATATTCAGGAAATCTGACAGTTGCTGATGTCCAAATCATTCAGTTAATCTAAACTTCATTTTGTCATCCACAATTATTAGTGCCTTCAGCTTTCAGTACAGCCAGATAGCACTACATTAATAGTTAAAAGCTGATAGTTGAGAGACAGTTGAGCAGCCAGATAGTACAGTTATTGATGAATCAGCGTGAGGAGTTAAAGACACGCAGATAGCACTGCATTAACAGTAGAAAGCTGGAAATCATATATAGCATAACATGGACATTAAGGAGGTGATAGTGGTTTGCAATAACTTATAGCAGCATAAGGGTCGCATTTTGTTCAGTTCTTTTTCCATAGTTGAGTCGCTGCTTGATCGTCTTCCATAGTTGGTGCATAACCATAATGCCATTTTTTCCTAGGCATTCTAACCCTATCAGGCAACTCACCATGCAAGTGGTATATAAATCCAGAGGTTTCCGAAGCAAGACCACTTTTATCCAGGTAATGTATTATTCTGCTTATCTAACTGAACTTGTTAGCCCCTTTAGCTCTATTATAATACACATGCTTTCTATGCTTTTTCTATACAGCATTGGAGACATGAAACAGCCAATTAAGTGGGACCAGCAAATGACTCCAGCCAAAGCTACAGCTGCTGTTGAAGAGATAAAAATTTCTGAACTCAGGGAAGTCAATCCCTTCAAAAACAAGGTCATGTTTCTATTAATGCATTTCATGCCTCTTGCCTAGCTGCAGCAGTAAATTGTTACTGACTTTTGCTGTTTGTCCTACAGAAAACAGAGTTCATGGTCACTGTGGCAATAAAGAAGATTGACAGTTCGTGGTGGTACAGTGCCTGCGAAAAATGTATGCGAGCAGCTAAAACTTATGGTAACTTATACAAGTGCAGTGCAGGGCACATTGGCAAACCTGTCCAAAGGTCAGATGATACCCCCAATGACTTTCAATTCTTCATTCTAAGCACCTTGTCATATACTGCTATGCTACCTCATCTCTTCTACCACTCCCTACAGGTACAGGATAACCATGACATTCTTATGGTTCTACTTTTCTTTCTATAGCTGCAGATGGCAGATGTGCTAATTCCACAGCTTCTCGCTGGAGATTGTGCTGATCAGATATGTGTGCGTGCCTCTAGATGTTGGGAATTTTATGATGTCGCTGATGAGACAAGGTTGCTGCATGCTGATTTTGTGCTCATTGATGAAGAGGTACATCTTATCTTGTCTCTATAAATTTCAATGCAGTATCTAATCTTTCTTATTTAATGACAACATGTTCTGTTTCATAGTCTTGTTCATTGTTCCAGATCAGTCCAGGCAAGGAAGTAGAGGCACATGCCACTTTGTTACCAACACAGCAGCATGCAGTGCCTATCAATGCTCCAGTCGTAGTTACTCAGATTACACCTGTAATGAAACCAAAGACACCTCAAGACAAATATGACACCATTTTGGCTAAGGTAAACCTTAATCAACACCAAACATTCCATTTAAATTAGACAATACACTGGACATCTCATTTTGTCCTTTCATTTTTTTGGTCTGTGCTGCAGTCTGCTATAGATGTAGCTGCTGGATCTGCAACGAAAACACAAAAAAGTCTCACAGGAAAAAGGTTTATCTTACAAACACGAGTTATTTTTTTCCATAACATAGTAAACCTTGCCCTCATATCATATCTAACATATGCCTCTTCTAGGTCCCGCTCCTCACCTAACAGGAAGATTGCCAAAAAGCTGCTGCTTGATGAAGACCCTGAAAATGAAGGTGATGATTGTGCAGATGCCACTGCCAATCCTAGGTACCTCACTACGCTCAAATTCCTGCATAAAGTAGGGCTCTGAATTGTTGTGCAAGATTAGTTCACTTACTCAGTACATAATCCTTTGCCGAAACTCTGAAATGTCATATTATGGTTTCTTTGTGAAAGGGTAGGTGACAAACTCCAATTACATAGATATCTGAACTTGCTTGAAAAATGAACAAGTCGCTTGGACTTGATAATCAATGGCAGAAACCACAACGCCTTAAGGCCACCTGTTCATTTAAACCTAGAGGTCAATTGTGGTCTCTCCAAATATAGGCTGCCAAGGTCAGACTCAAACTTTGTACAAAACAATTGTGGTGCTTCAGTAAATGACACCACAAATCTCTTATCATGTGTATGGACCACCGTTTTCATCCAAATGTACCAGTGAAAATTCCTGAGTCTGTTTGGCCTTTGATTGATAAAGAAGATGAAATTGGCGAGTCTACTTTATTTCCTAGACCTGTTCTTAGTGGTAGTTAGTGTATATAAACCAATGTATAGAAACTCTCAGGGAAGGCCAACTTAGGCACAAGTTGCACAGCCACCCAGTTGACATCCAAATCCCTCAGCTTCAGGAGCCATTTCTGTGCTCTAGCCGTTTCTGTGTGGTTTCTTTCTATCATGCCATATGATTTTGTCTCTCTTACCTTTCTAAAAATATGTTGTGTTTAATCCCTCAAACATTACTTTTACAGTTAAAGCGCTCATGCTTATGAGGAAGAATGGATGGGCTCATTTTGTCTTCACCCAGTTCAGCCACACTTCAACCTACCTCTGACCATATGATATCTACCATTTCTCTCTTTTGGATACCTCATGGCTGCAAGTTGTCATCTACTATGTACTTCATGATTTAGTACCTTCACACTATTTAGTAATCTCCGCTCCTATTTCAATCAGTATTCCAAGCTACCTCCTGAAATGTTTGGTAGCTACTAATGCTGATTGACAAATGAAACATATATGTGTGTGTGTGTGTAATTTATGGCTTGACAGAACCTATGGACTGCAGATGCCATTCAATCAGGACTACAAATGTTGTCGCTATATTTGCATGAAACTTCATCATGAATTTGTCGTTGTCCAAATTCATTCTGCCATCTTTAATTTGTTCGTTTTTCTGGTTCGTTTCCTTCGTATTTAGATTAATTGCTTTGATAGCATGTCATGTTCTGTTCATATGTGTTTACCTATTGTAGTTAACTGCTTCTAATGTTTCATTCGCTGTCTGCTGATAGGGCGCGCATAGCGCGCGTCCTGTTCTAGTCTTTTATATGGTGACTATGTAGCGGCAGCCGTCGGCGCTGATACTGGACAATCGAAGGAGCGTGGCGCAGCCGCAAGCGACGAAGGCTCGGCCCCAAAAGTCGATGGGTCCATGACAGGGTTCAGGCATATGGCGATGGCTGTGTTGCGAGAGATGAGCTGATCATGGTTGTAGACAGAGCGCAAGTTGGGGGAGTTAAGGACGCATATTAGAACATGAACACGATGATTACACCAGCATATTTTTTTATTCAAATGCTCTACTCCTGATCTTGACATTGCTTGCTGTTGTCCAGATAAGATTATTTCGACTATACGAGGCCGATTTGATGCTGATTGGCGTAGGATGCTACCTGCCTGCTAATCTGCTACAGTGCTGCCACAAGATATCGAAAGATTACAATTATAAAGGCATCAACCGTAAGAGATATATATGCGCTGGGCCAAATTGACGAGCAGTTCACCACACGCTGCAAAGACCCTGCCGCCTGTCTGCAGGTTTATTTCTCCAACCATTGCATCTATTTACGTTTATAATTTTGTATATTTTTTGAGGAACAAAATTTATGTAAATTGCATGGGGAGCAGCCAATAGTGATCATACAAACAGTTGTTTGTGATTGATTGATCGACTCTTATCTACAATTAATATATAATTAGGCGACCTTTGCATCCAGTATACCCTAAATTGCATGCTTACGGATCTAATTGCAGCAAAAAAATAATCCCTACGGCCTAGCCTTCCAGCCTAAAAATTTGTACAAAAAATATTCTAAAAATCGATATGGACGATATCATGTAGTTCCGGAGGTAAAAATGCGAGTTATAAAATAAAAAAAGAACTATGTGACCTTACAAGAAGATAGTCAGGTAAAATGTCACGAGCAAATTAAATCACCCAATAAGTTAAAAAGATTTTCTTTTTTGCCGGCCCAGCTGCATGCGTGTCTTTTATACCCGCCAAACAAATCCTCGTGAATATATAGTATGTAGGGAGCACGTACTTGGAACAAAAGAAAGAAAGAAAAAAAGGCCAACGGCAAGGAGCCCAAAGCGATCGACGACTTGGCCGGACGGCTGCTCTGAGGATATGATCGTGTGCTGATAGACCTTATTATAATGTCCTTATAATGGAATTTGAATAGATAAATTATAATGGAATTTTTTGCAGTTGACATACAACTATTCGAGCCAGCACCATTGTGATTTTGGGGAATGGTAATGGGGAACCGTTTTGGCAATGCATGCAGTTGGCTGGATGGAAGAGCGCCGATGGACATCATCACCCCAAGCCCCTACAAATTTGCTTGGAGGGAAAACAAAATGATCAGAGAGGATCTAACAAACCACAATTTGACTAGAGGCCTTTGGCGCATGAACAAAGTGGATGAAGTGGCGGAGTTTGTAACTCTGTGGGAGCTAGTGGACAATATAAGGATACGTCAAGGCTGACAGCGGCAACCGCGCGCGAGCATGCTGTTCGACGGAATGCTGGACTGGCAGAGCTCCATGTTTCCTTGGCAATCAACCAGTAGCACAACTTTCTCTCCCATATGCAAATCCAGAAACGATGAGCAATTCATCACGAGATCAAGACCGATCAACAGCAGCACGAGTGTGACCAATTGCTCCTCGAGAGCAATCGACTTAACAAGAGTGGCAGATCATTTATCTCCAAGCATAAGTACAAACTAGGAATTAAGCAGCAGCAGCAGCAGCAGGATGGTGTTCAACTGTTAGCAAATCCATCTGCAATCAAGTTCCGACTGAAACTAGTGATAACTACTGCCAATTAACGGAGGAAATGAGCTAAATGCATCGCCTAAGGCCTAAGCAAGGTAAAAGGTGATCTATCTTCTCTGGTGTTCTTCTGTCTGTCTTCAGCTATCCTGTGGAACTGTGAGCTATGTTCTGAGATGACTAGTTACTGCTAGTTAACTGTGCTGTGGCAAAACTTCAGTAGTGAGATCTGTTCATTCTCCCGAGCTCGTCAGCAGCGGTTGGATCAGTAGGTGGGAGTCGCCAGGACCAGCTCGGTGCCTACGCCGCCACCTCCAGCACCGGCGTCGACCTTCAGCGCCTTGGCACCGCACTGCCCTGATGACGGTGAGGATGTCTCCTGCAGCAGTAGCCATGTTCAGGCAGAGGTCAGTCGACAGTCGTATTCATGATCAAATATTGCGTGCTAGTGCTACTGTCGCTTGATGAGTTGATGGACATAAATCAAGAGTGGATTTTGAACAGGAAGCAGGGCAAGTACTAGCTCACCATGTGCCGGAGCTGAAGATTGAGGTCGCCAGAGTATGGCTGCACCGCTTGCAGGTCCTCCATGCTCACTGTTGTCGACTGCAGTGGCGGTGGCTGGACCTTTACCGGCGAGGCTGGGGCGGGGAGGAGTGGAAGCTTGGGAGAGGCATTGGTGGACGAGGCAGACGTCGGCGTGGGGAGGCCTTCAGCCATCAGGTACTCCTCCATGGACGGTGGCGCGAGGCTGTTGATCACGGCGTCGAAGTCGGTGATGACCAAGTCCCCGCCGGGTGTCAGTGGCTCTGGCAGCTCCCTGGGGCTGGTGGCGGTACCACCGGATGTAGCCCTCGGCCACTGGAACATCCCATCTCCCCTGCAGATGCGGACACTGCACTTCCTCAACGCCCTCTTCGAGCTATCGCAGGTGCCACCATTGCTGCTGATGCTGCCATCGACAGCATCGGCGTCTGCTAGCTGGTTGCCTGCACCGGCAGCAGCATTGCCACCACTGGCTTCTTGCTTGTCAGAGTCCCAAGGCTCTTGCTCTAGCATCAGCATGGGCTGTTCTCCAATTCTCTGCAGGAGCAGGTCGTCCTGCACATACAATCCAGTGCATCAAGCAATGTTTCATCAATTTATTGCAGATCACAATTGCCAAATACACAATCAAGCACATCTCAAAAGTCTGGCATTACAGAGCAGAACCCTGCTAAACACTACAGCTCAATTGAAGTAATTAGTGAGCGTACCTTCATGGACTTGAAAGAAGTGGACAAAGCAACCATCTGCTCCTCCAGTTTATCATTCTTCTCAAGCACAGTCTCATACTTGTCCTGGAAAACAGATCCAGAATTTCAATCCAAAATTCAGATCAATACTTCCTCATTAACACAGCTACCAAATGTTATCAGGAGGTATACATACATGAAGGTAGCACTATTAAACACATAGCATAATTCATTAGTTTGATGAGGTGCAAATTGTGAAGATTGATTGACTGTAGTGTTGTACCTTCAGTAACAGCAGCAGCTCTTTCAGCTCGCCATTCACCTGTGTTGCATTCTCGTACTTCTCCTGAAAAAGGAAACCCAAAAGTCATGCCATGATCAACTTAAGCTAGCAAATAATTAATGGATACAACAACAATAACAAAGCCTTTTAGTCCCAAGCAACTTGGGGTAGACTACATATTTGATGGATCAGAAAGATAAACCTTGCACCAATCAAATTAAACTAAGGAAGCAGGGCAAATAATACCTCCAAGGACATCACCTCCTTTTCCAGCTTGCCATTGGCCTTCACCATACAGTCATACCCCTGCAAACAAGATCATCATGAGTCCTGAACATATGTACTCCAAGAAGGGTAGCTACTACTATCTACATCAAAATGCTAAGTGAAAAATATGAACTTTTCTTTCCTCAAGAAAAAAAAAATGAACTTTTTGTTATCCAAGTTGTTTCAGTACTGATGGAAACAGCATTCACAAAAAAATACTGATGGAAATAGAAATGCATACTAATACTATCTTCGTGACTGCATACAGGTCATCTTCCAGTGTATTGCAGAATCACTGATTAAAAGGGGATTAATCAATCAATGAGAAGCAAAGGAAAGATTATCCTACATGTTCATGCAGTGCATTCAAACACGTAGATACAAAATGGACTACTGCAAAGAAAATCTGTGGCTGCTGCCATGCCAAAAATTTTTTATGCACAACACAATGTACCTCGTAAAATTCAAATCTAGACTTGATGCTCATGGGAACTACAACATCAACCAAGAACTAGACATCTGCACACCAGGACTACAACTGAGAGAGTTTCACACATGCACATCTCATTTTAAGTGCTGCACTACATATTGTAATAACAGAAATAAACAATGTAAGACAGGAAGGAGCACCGGATTTTCCATGGAGATGTGAATTCCTCAAATTCTTCCAAAAACAATGGAAACAGATATACAGCTTAACAGTATCTAAGTACAAATGATATTCCAGTGTATGTCCAGAATTGCAGATTAAAAAAGTCCTCTGTCTAAGACGTCCATTCACTTTAAGCCCAATGAAGAAATGTAAGAATCAAAGCACATGTAAGTTAGTGTGATTTTAGTTATCAGTATCATTGTAGGGCCTTCAGACTTCAGAGAGGTGATAGAGAGTTACAAGTGAACCAATGCAAAGAAAAATCTGATCCTACTGGTCTGCCTTTTTTATGCAGAGTACAATGTAGCTAACAAAAACCAAATCAAATCCCGACATTCTAAAGAATGTCAAACATGGATATCCCATTTTCAGTTTCACACTAGAAGTTTACTGAAGCTGGACAGTGTAAGAAAGCAACGGGACTCATATCAGGGTATAATGTAATCACCTTCCATGAGATGTAGGCTTCCTTGCTCACTTGCACCAGATTGGAATCCAGCTGCTTCATTTGCCTTCATTTCACAGAAATCACAAGTCAATTTCAGCATAAAACTAGTATCTCCACTTGCTGAATTCAAGAATCCAATCACAGTGGCATCACCATTCATCAGTACTGCAAGAAAAAGAATGTGCAATTGAAGAGAGGAGAAGGAAAGAAGAGGAGAAATTTTATACCTTTTTACAGCATCAAGCTCGCCGGTGAGCTCCTCCACCTGCTTCTGCACCTCGAGCGCGCGGGCCTGCGGCGACACGGGGTCACCGGGCTTCCACCCGGGCGGCGGCACCCAGAACGGGTCATCCACGCCGGCCTCCCGCCGCATGGCCGCCAGCTCGGCCGGCTCCAGCCAGTACTCCAGGCCGCCGGCGGGGTTGTACCGGCGGCGCACCCGCTCGGCGCTGCCGGCCGGGACCTTGTCGGCGACGTGGCGGAGGAGGTGGTCGAGCAGGCCGGTGTCCCCGATGTGGCGGCGCGCCTGCGCCCGCAGCTCGGCGCGCGGCGCGGGCTTGCCGGCGGTGGCGCGGCGCGCTCGCAGGATGTCCAGCAGCGCCACCTCGCCCGCCGCGTACCGCCACGCCGACCAGCGCTCCACCTTGCCGCGCGGCGAGGGGACGAGAGCGAGAGCGGAAGCGGCGGGCTTGCTCTCCGCCCCCGCCTCCTCCTCGTCCTCCTCCATCTTCTCCTCCTTGAGGGGGCTCTTCTTGGCGCGCTTGGCGGCGCCGTGGCGACGGCCGCCGTCCGGCGACCCCGCCCTCTTCCTGCTCGCCGCCGCCTTCTCCGCCTCCGCCACCGCGGGCTTGACGTCGCGGCTGCTCTCCCCTTCCGTTCCCGCCGCCTCCTCCTCCTTGACGACCCGCGGGGGCTTCTTGGCGCGCCTGGCGGCGCCGCGGAGCCGGCGCAGGGCGCTCCACCTCGGCTTCCTCCTGTTCCTCGACCTCGACTTCCCCGCCTTGGCCGGAATGGCCGCCACCACGGGCTTGTCCTCACGGCCGCTGTCTTGAACCTCCGCCGCTGCCCGGGGAGGAGGGGACAGAGAGGAGAGAGCCAGAAAGGACAAAGCTTTCGCGAGAAGCAGAGCCCGGAGGAGCCTGCCTGGAGGGACGGGGGGAAAGGAGGGAGAGATCAAAAGGGGAGGAGGAAGCGGCAGGTGGCAGTTGCTTTTGCGGTTCCGGCCGCTCGTCGCGTTGCGGCAGAGAAAGAGAAGCAGCAGCACAGAGGAGGAGGGAGATGCCTCGGGCGGCGTGCTAATCACCTGTCTCATGATCACGCAACACCCTCTGATGTGTGATGTTGATCCTCTCTGATAGTCTGATGATGATCCCTGGAACGAGGGCCTTGTTTAGATGTTGATATTGGGGGTTGATTTTGGAGTTTGATGTCACTTCGTAATCATTGCGTCACTGTAGCATTTCGTTTGTATTTGTGAAGAATTGTCCAAAAAATTAATTAATTAGGCTCAAAATATTCGTCTCGTAAAGCACAACAAAACTATACAATTAGTTTTTGATTTCATCTAAATTTAGTACTCTATACTAGGGGTGGTAACGGATCATGGCCCGTTTGTTCCTTCACAATCTAACTTGGCCCTAACAAAATTTAGCTCAAAAACTAGTATTATTTTAGCCCGGCCCTAATCCGGTCCGATCCTTAAAATTTCTAGTACAAAATTGAGGGCCCTTTACCACCCCTACTCTATACATGTTATGATATTTTTATGTGATGAGGAATCTTTTTTTCATAGTAAATTTAGAAGGTGAATTTAGGATCCAAACAAGACAGAGTACGCCAACGGACTCCCTTTGACCGGGACAGCCGTCTCACCTGCTTTTTTTGTTCTTTATCTGTTTTATTTTCCCTGGCCGAATTTGTATTTCACATTCCCCGCGCATTTCCCGAATTTCTGGTGATTCTTTTTGTGAAACATGATTCTAGTGAAACTGACGGCGAAATGGCGGCGGGAGATGGATCTTTGGTTAGTTCAAACGGTAATCTGAGATTGTGCTAGTGGCAACTGGTCTCCGTTTCTCAGAACACCCTGGCTGAAATCACCATTCTTTCTTTTTTTAAAAAAAAACTTAAATCACCATTCTTTTCTGCGTCAACAGATTGATTCTGCACGCATGGACCGAGCGTAGCAGAGATTCTTTCCTCCCTCTCCCCCAGTCCACTTCAGTGGAGTTTTTTTTTGATAAAAGCAAACATATATAACTTAACAGCAAGAAGCTGTTAGAACCATTACAGAGTCAATGGTTACAAGCTAGAGTGCACTTGACAGAGGGCACCCAAAAGCACGACCAGGGTTGGTACAAGTACTAGGGAGAGAAAGCTGATTAGAGCGAAATAAGGCAAGTCCTTGCCGAGCAAGTAAATCAGCCATTGTGTTATGATTTCTTCAAATTCGACGAACCGTACTTCTTGTACCTGTCAAATTTAAACTGACGGATTGAGTATATGGCTTGATTCTCCAGTCCGGCGGATTGGAGAGATCCGAGCCATTGATGAAGTTCACCAGGAGCTGATTGTCTGAGAAAATGTGAACATTAGAGAGATGCATCCTGTTCAATAAGAAGGCTGCAAGCGCAAGGGCTGCAGATTCCGCCATCAAGACTGAGGAAGATGCCTGCATTGCAGCTTTGATAAAGATACCAATAGGAGGAGTTAGGGCTGTATTCACCATAAAAATACCAATGCCTGCTTGACAAGGAACATTAGATGGTAAATCTGGTGAAGTAGAGGCATCGATGTAACACCTGAAACCCTGCAAAGAAGAAGGAGATTCTACCAACAAAGTGTCCATAGGGAGAGGAACATTAATGGGATGAAAATCTTGAGAGGTCCCAGGATGTGAAGAATCCCCTAAAGCGGAGAGATGGGTTTGCATGTGAGAATTTGCCGCCTTTGTAACCTGCAAGGAAGTCCATGTTTTCCTTTGGAAACGATTATCATTACGAGCTTTCCAAATATACCACATAAAGAATAAAAATTTGCAAAGCACCGGTTCTGAGGGATTTGCAGATAAGAGAGTTGGTATAGCATTCTGAACTCCATCCTCATCTAAAGAAAGAAGATGGATAGGGAGAGGAGGAGTAGAAGAGGCCCAAACTTGCCTAGGTAAATTACACAAGAAGAAGAGATGGACATCATTTTCAATAGAACCACAAGTGGAACAGAGCTTGTCTATGTGAGTAGAGAATCTAGCAGCCCTTTCAGCAGTAGCAAGGGCCCGTCTAATGAGGCGCCAGGCAAAGGTTTTGAGGAAGGGGGGAATAGATTTACCTTTCCAAACCTTTTGTAAAATGCGATTGGCATCGTGGTTAATACTTCGGGAACCCTGTAGAGGAAGGCTTTGGTGAAGAGAATCTGCCAAAAAAGTGTAGGCTGCTTTGGAAGTGCATAGTCCATTGGAAGCTGGGAGCCATATGAGGATGTCTTCATGCTCAGAGTTAACCACTGGAGTTGCTTGAATGGACTGCACTGCAGGATCAGAGAAGGTGGTGGCAAGCAGGTTATGGTTCCACTGCTGAGTTCCCTGCAACCAAAGATCAGCTACAGTATCCGGTAAAGGAGAGGTGGTTACTGGGAGAAGAAGATGATCATGAATGGAAGACCATAATTCAGTCCAAGGGGAAGACCAGACAGAGGAATTGCCAGCATGGATCTGCAAAATGGAATTATCATGAAGGTGCTGCTTGACCTGCAATATGGAGGACCAAAAAACAGATCGTGTCCCTGAAACAGGGGCTGCCCAAAAAGAATTGTGAGGGAAATATTTAGCCTTAAGAACAGCTGTGAGGAAAAGGTTTTTATTAGTAGCAATATTCCAAGCAGAATGAATAATAAGACTTTTGTTAACCAATTCCATGTCACGAATGCCAAGACCTCCTAGTTCAACTGGTTTGGTGATGTCATCCCAAGAGCGGAAAGCTAAGGGACTCGTTGTCTATTCTTCTTGATGACCTGCCCACCAAAATCTTTTGAGAATAGTGTTTATTTTTTGAATAAAGGATTTGGAAAAAAGAATGGTGGACATGTAGTAAACGGGTATGGAGGCTAACACTGATTTGATATATTGTAACCTACCAGCATGATTAAGTTTGTTAGCCTTAAGAGTACCAAATTTAGCCAGAAATTTATTGTAGATGAAATGGTAAGCTTTGTTCTTGTCTTTATGAGTGAAGATCAAAGGATGACCTAAGTGCATAGTATTGGTTTTAAGAATGGGAACAGGGAAAATACCTTGAATTTGGTTTTTGATGTTGTTGGGCACATTCTTACTGAAATAGATAGAAGATTTTTGGAGATTGGGGGTCTGACCTGATTTATGACAAAAGTCATAGAGGATGGATTTAATGGATTGCGCTTCATCCAGGGTTGCCTTACCACAGAGGATGAGGTCATCTGCAAATAAAAGAGAGTGAATAGAAGGGGCACCCTCCCCCAAAGTAATCCCTGAAAGATTGTTATTGCAAAGAGCTTCCTGTAGTTGAATGGAGAGTTCATTGATGGAAATAACAAAAAGATAAGGAGAGAGAGGACAACCTTGTCTCAAACCTCTCTGCGGGTTAAAATAATTGGAAGGCTCATTATTGAAAAGAACAGCTAAAGACGGAGTGGAAATGCAGGCATAGATGAGATTAATAAAATAAGCATTAAACCCAAGTCTAGTAAGAGCATCAGCAATAAAATTCCACTCAAGTCTATCAAAAGCTTTAGCCAGGTCAATTTTAAGCATGAAAGCATTGGTGTTCCAAGATTTCAAATTAAAGGAGTGAATGATCTCCTGAGTGATGATGATATTTGAAGAAATGTGTCGATTAGCAATGAAAGCAGATTGAGCTTGGCTAATGTAATGAGGAAGATGATTTTTTATTCTGTTTGCTAAGGATTTGGCAATAATTTTATAAATGACATTGCATAAGCCAATAGGTCTGAACGGGTGTTGATTTGGCAGGACCAAATTCAATTCAGAACCCCCTCCGCCTCCCTTTTCATCTTCTCCAGTAATAAAATATATATATTTAGACAGAGGAAAACAAGTAAAAAAAACTTATAAACAAGAGAGGGGCAGCCAAGTCATCCAAAGTGCAAGTACATCACCAGGCAAGCACAACTGTTCCTTTCTTTTTCCAAGAACCATATTTAGCCCATATAATAAGTTACTACCATCCAAACGTTACACAACACATCCTGTGGTATGGCGGTGCACACCGCCTCCAGAGTTGCAAAAAGAACCTGCACATGATACACACCCAGCTCTGGAAAATGCACGTCCAGGCTTTCTTTGACGTGGAGCCCGGCCGCCTTCTCCCACCGGGGCAACAAAAGTGGCTGCGCTTGCCCAGAACTGGCGCCCTCCCTCCCTCCCTTCAGATCACGACGCTCCAGGGAGCTCCGGGCTTTGGGGGCTCGAGCTCACACGGTTGTGTACGCGACGTAGCTACCGTCCGTGTAGCTGAGCCGCCGAAGCGACGTGGAGTGCAATGAGGGCACCAGGACGGCGTCCATGCCGCACACCGATGTGCCACCGCCGGTGGGAGGCGCCGTCTCAGGCTGAGGAGCTGTGGTCATGGACTTGAAGGCAGCGTTCAAGCCCATGGACGATGGCTCCGTGGTAATCCTAAGGGAGAAGGGGAAATGGTAAGACAAGCACATGACATGACATGACATGAAACGAATTGGCCACATTAGGAGAGATGGTTGTGCTCACGTTAAATCGAAGCTCCTTGCGTCCGAGCTCATCGCAGCGCAGACTCCGGAGACGACCCAGGGCGGGAGGACCGGGTCCTTTATTTCCATGCTGTAGCATATGTTGCCAGCCGTGGGGGCAAATGCAGATCCTGGTTCCGTGTCGAACCCGCCGGAAGAGAGCAGCCCCATGTCTGCTCGCCTCATCTCCCTGCATTTCACCTGCCAAATGCATGGATGCAGATGATAAGATTTCAGTTATGCAATGCAAATTAAGACATCATAGTCATATCAGAGCTGATCATTCAGGAATCAAAACAGTAAAGTGCACTATATGGCAGATTATTATTCAGGTACATGTCAAAGCCATTAGGCTTCTGCATGAAACAGTCTGCATCTACAGTCTAATAATCAAGCACATTAACATGGTTCTTTTTATCAGAAAACACCTGAGATTTTTAACTTGTAACCTCAAATGAAAATAAGTAAAGAAAACAAGAATAGAGAAATGAGGCAACCTCTGGAATATGTAGGCAACCATTTTGAAATGGCTGCGGTGAATATAAGACTGGGACGTCTGTAGCAGATAGAGAATTCAGAAAGGACCTGAAGAATCACAGGATCAGATTATTGAACAGAAATTTTTGAATCGAAACAAGAGTGAGATAGGGAATAATAAGAATCACCCTACTTGTAGTTCAACAGAATGTCATATAAGCCATGAACACTCTCATTGCCAGTAAACGTAAGGAGTGACTGTGTGGTGTTGTCCACATCTGATAGAGCATCTAAATGGAGTGCCTGCAAGTCAAATGTTCATTTTTACAACCAGTCAGTTGTGCTCTGTATTGATTCAAGCACACCAGGGGAAATTGGAAGGAAATTAAACCTGGCCGAGATTGCGCCTTTGGATTTCTGAAAGTTCAATCAGGTCATCCTCAGTAGCCTGCTCTACTTCAGTGTTGCAAAGAGGCATGGAAAAGCAAACACCCTAAAAAAATGCAAGGTCATATAGTTACAATGATGGACTGGGTACGAAGCTCAAACTAGTTTATCTTGTATTATCTCCAATTTTTTTATGACCAATATTGGAGTAAATGTTCCAGTCCTATGATCCTGATCCCATCATGATACCAAGCAACAGTAGACAAATGACTTCAACTAACATAGGTATCTATTGATAAATTAGCCAGAGGTATCTACTCAATTCAATCACATTTTAAAAGTTAAGCAATGAGAAAATGACATACCATTTTAACATACATCAGAAATCAAGTGCCCAGATTGAATAGAAATGAACACAAGTATGCCTAGTGCTAAGCAACAAACCAGATCAAGAAGGAAATAAAAGAATCTTAAAAATGATGAGAAAGACACAAGCACTTCTTGAAATAATGTAAGTATTTCTCGAAAAATGCAAGTTTTTCTTGAGAAACACACATGTATTTCATGAGAACACAGACATTTCTAGAAGAAACAATGTTTGTAAATTATAAAACAATTTTTATACCATTTTTACAAATGATACAAAAAATATTTATACTAATTTGTTGCACATGATGACCGCTTCCCTCCTATGGGCCAAAGACACATTTTTTTTATAGAAAACACACATATCATATTTTACCATAAAAAATAACACATGTTTTAGGTAGCCAGGAACTACATAAAGATATTAATGACAGATCATGTGCCATGCAAACTCTAATGACTCAAAACATACCCAGAAAAATAAAATCATTTGTGATTTAAAAAACGCACAGAGAGGGGGGAGTTCACACTGACAAATAAATTAATTCACTGTACAAGTAAACTAAACTCGTAACTTGTGACACTTATTTTTTGCAAGGTCCAGTATGTTCAATACACAAAAAATGCATATTTACAAGAAAGCTCATGTCACTAAACATTGCTACTTTACTTGAAGAGAAAATGTTGAAACAAGAAAGAAATGAAGGAATCATGTGGTCGAGGGGATGCACACAAATGACAAATGACAGAAGGTACAATAACTGTAAAAAAACTGCAAAATCATATAAACATGGGCTACAAGCGACAGAAAAGCAAAAGAAGTTACCATGAGTGCATTATATATTAACATAACGAACCGGCAATGATGCTTGTATACAATCTCTATTCTTGTCACTGGTCAGCCATCTCATGAGTTAGTTGTTCTTCAAATCCTGAACCAACAAAGGAGAGAAAAAATAAAAAATCAAGCAATCCAAAAGGCACTTTAAAGAGTAGGTAGCAAGACGAAAAATGAACAACATAACCTCTCGCAAATCAACAGAACTTGCATTTAAGTAATTATACCCAGTAATTCCTACAAAAGACACAATGTATTATGATAAGTTTCCACAGCATGACAAGTGACAAAGAAAATTAGGAATCTCACAGCCACACAGGTTAGCACATAAAACAACAAAAATAAACAATAGAAAGAAGCTTTCTAAAAATTCCAGGTACACTAATTTGTGTATCACATATAGACTATAAACCAAAAACAATACAACTTATAGAACATTGAGAATATGATTATAGTCTTGTTGGTGCATCATCAACTCGGTGACAAGGACCACAACACAATGAACCAATTATACAATTAGTTAATAATTAGCACAAATGAGAGTTCACTTTATTCCCATGTTTACCTGTTGAGTTTCTACAGAAGCTGGGTTATCAACAGTAACCTTCCATTCAGTTTGCTTAGTAAGATCATCTGAAGCTCCAATGGACAGCATAACTACATGCACAGGAAGACAACATATACACTTAGACTTACAGTCCACCCCAGAAAATATGTATAGTAACTATTATAGAAAAAGGGGTGAGAAATGGGACAACAACAAATTAATATGTACAGGAAGCTTTGCTCGCTGAATTTTTTTTCTCGAACACGCAGGAGAACTGCGTATCATTGTATTGATAGTAGAAGAAGAGTCTTACATAGACTCACACACACACCTCACACACACAAACACACCCACACATCATGCCCTGTGCAACAGGCACATGACAGACCTGACCACATAAGGTGAGGCTTAGCCTACACCTGTGGCGGTGAGCAAGGAGAGTCCCTTAGCCCCTGCCATGCTCCACAGATGGGCTTCGTCCCTTGCCATGACCAACGCTGCAGCGATGCTGGGCGTAGCACTGTTGAATACACAGTCATTTCGGTGTCGCCAGATGATCCAGCTGCCTAGGATGACAAGAGAGTTGAGGCCTTTCCTCACGTCACCGGTAACAGACTGGTCGACCTTTGCCCACCATACATCAAAGGAGGTGTCTGCAGGCTGAGGTGCAAGAACATCCAGACCAACTTGTTGGAGCAGATAGAACCAGAATTGTCGAGTGAAGACACACCCGACCAGAAGATGCTGGATATCCTCATCATCTTGATCGCAAAGGGGGCAGCACGTTGGGTGGGGGAGATTTCGCTTGGCTAGACGGTCTGCTGTCCAGCAG
>OAMR01000717.1:221606-278108 GCA_900205405.1 Echinochloa crus-galli | reverse complement strand
AACGGGGACGGGAGGGATTAGGTGGTGTGGCGCCGAGGCGAGGAGAGGCGGGATTTGAAAAGGCGGAGACGCGCCTGCCCCTCTGCCTCTGCCTGCCTGATCGGGGTGGTGGTTGGGTTGGGTTCACTCGGGTGTGGGCGGCGCGGCGCGGAGGCCGTGACCGTGAGAGAGGAAGGTTTGGGGAGTGAGAGGAGGAGGGGAGGAGGCCGGGGTGGGCGCCGCACGTCCAGACAGAGGAGACGGGTTGGTTTGGTTCACCCGCGCCCACGCCACGGGTGTGGTGGACCGAGCCCAAAATTTTCGGTTTTTGAATAGCCCGCGACCGCGGCCGCGAGCGAGCCAAATTTTCGGGGGCAGACTCCCCCGCGCACTGGCGCTGCGGGGGCGGTGCTGGTGGGCCGGGCTGGGGAGTTACGTACGGGCCCGGAGAAAACTACTAGTTTCGTTTCGGGGCCCAAGTGGAGGCCGGAGAAAACTATTTCATTCTCTTTCTTTTTTTATATAAAAGCATTAGTTTGTGCTAAAAAATATAGAAGAATGGACTGCCCCTCTGCCTGCCTGCTCGCTCGTTTGGGGTCGGGTGAGTTGTCGGCGGCGCGGCGCGGAGGGAAAAGGAAAGGGAAACTCAAACTCCCCGTGAGAAAGGAAGGAGGGTTTTTTTTGAGATCACGAGAAAGGAGGGTTGGGGGGATCGAGAGGAAGGAGGTTTCTTTTTTTGAGATCGAGAGGAAGGAGGGTTGGGGAGATCGAGAGGAAGGAGGGTTGGGGAGTGAGGAGGAGGGGTGGGCGCCCACGCCCACGCCCATTCCTCTCAATAAAAAAAGAGTCGAAGTCGACAGCAAATGTCATCCATGCCGCTGCTGCGACGAGCACGCCGTGCCCACCCGGCCGCGACGCCGTACGCCAAAGGGCGTCGGCCCCGTTGTCGCCGGAGAGGAGAAAAGGACAGCCTTGACGGCGGCGGCGAGGACGGCGCGCCCGTGAGCACCCTCCCCGACGACGCGATCTTCTCTCTCTCGGGTGACCTCGGGCGTCGCCGGGGTCGCGCGCTGCGCCGCCACGTGCAGGCGCTGGGGCCGCGCACGCCGCCGCCGTCGCCCGCGCCCTGCCCAAGCCGTGCGCCGGATCGTTCCTTCCCCACCTCGCCGGCAGGCGTTCTCGACTTCCGCACAGCAGATGGAGGTCTCCGATGGCTCGTCGTTCCGTCGAGCTTCTGCCTGGTCCACAGAAGCTCTGGACGGTCGACATGAATACTACTTGGGCGTCCTCGTGCTCCTGGGCGGGCATGCCAGTTGCCACTTGCCAGGCCGCTACGTCCGGGTGGAAAGCTGCCCGTTGAGGGAGACCGCTGTGGACACCCAGCTGCTGCAGTTACTGTCCATGGCTGTGTAGATTCAGACAACGGATGAGAAGCTGTCAGCGATGCCACCACGACGCTCAGCATGAGCTTGCCCTCACCGAGGAGGTTTGGCACTACTACGAGTGCCCTCAGAAAACATGCAGGTTTGACCGCCGGGAGAACAAGCGTTGCGCCGCTGTACCACGTCGTGCGAAAGGATACACCCCCTGAGACCCGCGCGTGGGAACGCCAGCACTCACCACACCAGTTGCCGCGACGCGTGTTGGACGGCCAAGTTCCAGCTGCATTGCGCGGCCCAGAGCACCAGCACTAATGGCATGCCGACGCCGTACAAGGTCGGGACGGTATCCTCTCCGAGGCGCACGCTGCCGTGGAGCACGCCGGGCCGTTGCCGAGCTCCACCGCCACGCCGACGATGGGCAGCGCCGCCGACGCAAGCTGCAAGACCGCAGGCCGGAAGATCTGCAGAAGCGGCCATCTGCGTGCAGAGTTGAGCATAGGCGGTGGCGGCAAGCGGCCAAGCGCGAGTAAGGCTCAACTGCATGCTCAAGGGCTTCGCTACGGTGACGAGCGCTCGTTGTCGTGCGCGTGTCCTTCGCAGAGGACGCCCGGCCGGGACTTATACTGAACCGAGCGCCGCGCCGTGCCATCGCTGACGCCGACATTGCATTGGGGGGTGCGACGCGCAGGGCAGAGAGCGTACTTGGCATTAGGTTCTGCAACTGATCCTATTCCTGGCCATCTATATGACCAAATTTAGTGATACGGCGTACTTGCATTATCGACCCCCCCCCACCACCTATACACTTATCCCGATCGAAGATGGAAGATCAGGGTTTTCGGGTCTCCCTCGTCAAGATGCTGCCCGCCGTCCGATCTGCTCCACCCGACGGCGGCGGCAGCGAGCGCGACGGCGTAGACGGAGGAGAAGAGGCGCAAGACCACCACCGGGCCATCTCCCATCTCCTCTCGGCTCATCCGCCGATGACGCCGTCGGCGTGGACATGATGGAAGTCCAGCCCCAGGAGGGGCAAGGCGGCGGCGAGGTGGGATGCCAACGCCATCCACCGGAGGACGACGACGACCCGGGGCTCCTCGTGTACTCGGCGAACGATGACATCAGTGACGAGGAGCTAGATCTCTGCTTGCGTAAGGTCGAATCGCGCCAACCAACTATCGATAACTTTTTTTTTTTTGTGATTTGGAAGCGAGTCACTAAAAAAAAAGGTTGCCCTTGTGCCCTGATCTCCGATGTACGTTTGTTTCTACAACCTTTGTCCACTATGTTTTTTGGTTTATGTTTTCTTTCTTCAAAAAGAAGATGGGCTAGCTTCAGACAGGCTTTGGAGGAAATTCTTGCAGCAAATATGTTGATTGAAGCTGAGATTCAGGGTCGTACGCGTTGCCCGGATATACAGCAGGCTCTGATATATTTGCAGGCGTTGCTCATTTATTGTGGCCATGTGTTTTGTGTTGTTCTAGTGGATTATGCTTTACTAGTCCATCAACCCGTGCACCAGCACGGGCTACTGGTTTGTAGTCCTCGCTATAAACTATAATTTAGAATGTAGTTGTCAAATGGGGAATCTATAAAAAAAAATTGCCTCCAATTAGTATCACCTTATATTCGCATGAGAGTGCTCACAAAATTGTGTGAATGAATATATTCAGTATATTTTTCTTATATCTTACCTTGAAAGTATAATCATCATAAGAATACATCAAGATCAAGAAAATTACTATGTTTGATAATTAAAATAACATAACCATATTCTATCTTCTCACATTCTTATGTTTCCACAAATTATATAAGTCAAGGTATCAATTAACGGAAAAATAAGCAAATTGATCGTAGGTCAGTTGGTAGGCTTCCTTGTGGTAGAACCAGTCTACCCGAATTCGAGTCCTCCACTCAGCATGGGGGTGTCCTCCACTTAGAGGTGCTCATAGGGTAGGCTCTATGTGCGTGTTTTTATAAGGGTGAGTATGCATGCGTGTGCGTTTGTATTGGTCTTTGGCAAAAGAAAATTAATGGAAAATAAATGTTGTCTCACCTCTAAATAGTTGCTCAAACATGAAAACTTCCAATATCAATAGAATTTTCTTACTTGCACTTTGGTTGATCAGTTCCACCGTAGTAGAACTATATATACTCTCTGGGTTCATAAATATTCATGATCCTAGAAACCTTGAAATCTTTGTAACCTTGATTATATAGCTTACTATCAATTTGTATTGGTCATATCATCGGACACATGTTCTGACAATTGCTTTTTGTACGGTACGCTCTTTTTTCTATACTAAAAGGATCCTAGAGAATTGAAAACACTTCTCACCCAAAAAATCCACCCCACCCCTCACGAAGGGCCCACCTGTCGGGTTGTAGGACGTGGGAAGACGTGGGAAAATGTGGGAAACCAGTGCAAAATGCGAAACTTTTTTCACCTAAGACTCTACCCATACCCACGCGGACCCACCTGCTCATGATATACCCACATTTGTAACCACGTCTATACACAATTATCCCGTATTGCTAATAAACAATAGATTGGAGAGTCTTTTCCAGATAAATAAAGACCAACTATCTCAAAAATGATGTCCATCTACATTTGAGAATATCTAAAACTCTCTATACATGATTGAGCAAATATAAAGTATTTTTAAAAGCGCTTCGCACGACTGGTCTGTTTACCATGGTCCACTCAAGTGATATTGTTTTAGTACATATGCGTCATCAATAAACGTGTGTGCCGCACGTGCGTTCATGCTAGTATTATAAAAACCGGCTAACCACCTTATACCACGCCAATTCATAATCTTGTAGGACAAATAGCTTAGCAAAAACTTTATTTCTTCTGTAATTTATATAAGCCCTATTGTTGTAGTTTGAATCCACTAAGACATATTGATTTGATTGCTGTCAATCGTTTGTTTTTTTCTGCATTTAATACGTTAACTTTGGATAGAAGGAGACATTATAAATTAAACTGATTCGTGCAAATATTTTTTTTATTTTCCATCCCACCGCTGGTCACCTTGTTGATACGGCAGCTAGCAGCCTCAAGAAAGGAGTTTCTTCCTAAGTTATATAAGTGATTAAATGTATAGCTCATGAACAAACCATCAGCCTTTTGCTTCTCAGTTCTCTCCCAGCCCATAAAGTAAATTATAAATAAGTAGCCCCGTCGGCCAGGTCCCGTTAGACCCAGTCCCGTGTTGGGAGCCCCCGTGAGTGCGGGAGCTCCGCACGCTGCGCCATTTACTTTGTTGTTGGCATGATTTGCCGGCGCGTGGACGCCATTGACCCCCTCACGTTGCGCCCTGAGGGTCAGTCAATCTCGGTGCCTAGGTTCTCACCACCCTGTAGTACTCCAGCGGCTGCTGTCTTGTTAGGGTGTCTTGTGAAAGCCTCGTAGCGTCCCTATGCAGTCACACCTCGGAAGTGTCGATGTGCGTGGTTGGGTGCAAAGTTCTACTAAACTTTTACGCGACTGGTGGGAAAAGGGCGAAACCTCTGCAGAGTGTACGATCTATCATGATAGCCCGGCTCAGGGTCACGAGCGGCCTGGATCCTTTTATGATTAGAAGATGATATTTATTACTGTTTAATGACTTACATTAATTAATTTGGGTTACAACTGGGATTCATCTAAAGTAGTAGTTATGTTTAAAACGAACCAACTAAAAGTGCTAATGCAGTTAAGCCAGTGTCAAGCCTCCTTTGCCTCATTCCCCGTGCTATACTTGCTAAGTAATTCTGTTACTTACACTTGCTGTTGTTATTATTTTTGGGCAAAATCCCGGACGGGTAACAGATTGGAGTCAGGCTGATTATGCTGTGGAGTTTCCCAGAGGATTTGCCGTACTTCTGAGCTCGTGTTCACCCAGTCAGAGTCCCTGTGGGATTGCGGCTACGCTAGAGAGATGTATTAGTCTTCCGCTGCCCATGATTTTATTTTTGAAGCACTCTGATGTAAACGCTACGCTATGCTGAGATTAATAAAGCATTGTACTCTGATTTTTACCATATTTGTTCGCTATATGTGTCTGTGGACTTCCTGGGCACACATATGGCCGCATTCGGGTTTTGTGTAAATCCGGGTGTGACAGTGCTGAATCATCAAAGTCATTTGTACAATGCGACAATTCTTCAAAAGTGAAGTCCAGCAATTTTCATTGAAATTCTTTTTGCTGCATCAGACAATAGAACCTTGTTATTTGAACAGCAGATAGGAAACGTAGCTCAGACAAGTAGCAAATCATGCATATAGAAAGGATATACATAGGTATTATACTTTACCTATTTGCATAAATATCAGTTGTGGATTCATGAGAAAGCCCACCGCCTGCGTTACAAAAGATAAAGTTGAGCACACCTATCAGAAGAAACATGGCATCAGTAGTAAGTGTAGGATGATCGAATCGACACTAAGAAACTACTAAAGTAAGCGACATGCTCTAATTCTTCAAAACTCAGCAGAGGAGCACGACAGGCGCGCTCCCTGCCGGCGGCGGCTTACCGGAGCGAGCTCAACCAATTGAATCCTGGCGTGGGGAACGGCGCCCAGAGGGCCGTGCAAAGGGGCCGGCTCGCTGCCTTGCGACCCGCGCTGATCTCTGACGCGTCCACCCCGGGAAGGCGGGAGCAAGGACCTCCCACTGCCCGGCACCATGCTCGCCGCCGAGACCTGGCTCCACGGCGAGCTCTCACAGCTTCAGCGCATGCACGACATGGAGTCCCACACAGGACCGTGCAGCGTCGTCCTCACTCTGTCACTCACCCAGTCCGGCGTCCAGTTGATGGTGCTCTTGAGCGCGCTGTCCATGCCAGTTGATGACAACCTAAGAGCTAGCATCCGCGCAGCGTTGTTCGTCCGGCAACGTCCACGGCTGGAGAACTGTCCGCAAGCATGGTGCACGCGCGCAGCCGCTGGCGCGTTTGATGAACGCCAGCGCGGCCGCCGACTGCGGCGCGATGGTTCCAGACTTGCAGGTGCTTCGCATGCTAGTGAGGAAGCTGCTCGCCCAGATTGCCAGGTTCGACGGTATTGGCTGCCAACGGGGAACTAACAAATTTTAGTTCTTTTGCTTTGTTGTGAACTTGTGATCGTGATGTGAATTGTGAACTTAAGTCCTTAGTCTTTTGTTTATGTTGGATTATTGCCCGTGCAATATTGGGTTATAATCACTTGATTATCAGTTATCACTTTATCAGATATTCTTATATTAAATTATAAATTTATGATCATGTTTTTTGGAAACAAATAGCGCGCGTGAGCAGTGATCTGCGGTTATAGCGCGGCAATAGCGCCGCTATAGCGGCCGCAATAGCGGCATAGCGTCCAGAAAATGGGAAACGCTAAATTCAATAGCGCGCCATTTAAAACCTTGTCCAAGAGTAACAAATCAACCCGCTCGCTTGGCGAATTCCTAGTGCCACAATAATCAAATCATTGATGCAATACACTAGATGCTCTCAATCTCACAAGGATGCAACCTCAAAGTAAAGTAAGTGAGAGAGATGAGAGGAAGTGCTCAAATATAGCAAGGAAGCTTTTCAAAGTGCCAAGGAGACCACAACCCACCGCGAGGGTGAAGTATTTATAGTCTCTCTCCTCGGAACTAGCTGTTATGTTCAAAACGATCAAAAACACAGCCTTCATGGACTGTCTGAGGCCACTCACAGACTGTCCAATCTTGAATTACAACGGTAAAAACACGAAGTCAAACGCGCGGGGGGCGGACTGTCTGATAGCCACCACGGATTGTCCGACCAGTGCCAACGGGCTGTCTGACCCCCCCCCCCCTCCCCCCGGAACATTAGAAACCTTCTTTGTCTAAATTGAGTTGATTTTATACGGACCGTCTGTCCTTCCCCACGGACTATCCGAGCTTGAACTCAACAACTCTATCAGTCGCGCAGATCAGAGTGGCCCCAACACTGTGCATGGGTCACGAATTGTCTGACCCAAGCCACGGACAGTCCGATGTACGATCGGACATGGTCCCAATAGAATTTCCCAATTATATTAATTAAAATCTCAACGGACAGTATGATACTTAGCTCAATGTTCTTCAAGTCAACGCTCAAGTCAACCCATGAGCCACGGACTGTCCGAGAACTGTTAACTAACAGTTCACGTGGCCGGTGGAGGAAATTTAAAGAGGGATCAGTGGTGATTCCGTTTTAGTCTTAGTTAGTGCCTGCTGGGGCTCTTTTAGGGCTGGTTTGGGAGCACCATCCCCGCGGCAGGCTTCACGGGGAAAGCCGCCCGGCCTGCCTTGGTCGGGAGCGCTTCCCCGGGAAGGAGCCGGGATCCCCGGCGGGGGAAGAGCGTTGGATCTGACCCCTAAATCAGGTTAATACGCTTAAGCCCCCGAATCAAGGCTCCAATCAGTGCTGTTGCTACGCGGCGTGGAAGGTATGATGGCGCATTGCCGCATTCACCAGCAATAGCGGCGGGAGTGAAGCTAGGGTTTGGGGGGCTGCTACAGTGCGGCGAGGAAGCGGCGGCGGGGGGCTGGGCGGAGACGGCGGCGCGAAAGCGGCGGGTGGGGGCGCCGGTGCGGGGAAGCGGCAGATCGGTGCCCTCCCGATGGCGGTTGGGACGAGGCCACGAGGGCCTTGGGACGGCGGCGACTGACCTGACCACGGGGCGGCGGGCGACGGAAGCTTCGGGAAACAGGCAGCCGCCCCGTCCCATCCCTTCCCTCCCTCCCTCCGGCGACCTTCTGGAAGCTTCCGGAAGCGGGGGGGCGGGCGACGGGGACGGGAGGGATTAGTGGTGGCGAGGCGAGGAGAGAAGAGGCAGGATTTCAAAAGGCGGAGACACACCTGCCCCTCTGCCTGCCTGCTCGCTCGTTCGGGGTCGGGTGTGGTGTGGTGTGGCGGCGCGGCGCTTCGCGGAGGGAAAAAGGAAAGGGAAACTCCCCGTTTTTTTTGAGATCGAGAGGAAGGAGGGTTGGGGAGTGAGGAGGAGGGGTGGGCGCCCATTCCTCTCGATAAAAAAAGAGTCGAAGTCGCCGGCAAATGTCATCCATGCCGCTGCTGCGACGAGCACGCCGTGCCCACCCGGCCGCGACGCCGTACGCCAAAGGGCGTCGGCCCTGTTGCCGCCGGAGAGGAGAAAAGGACAGCCTTGACGGCGGCGGCGAGGACGGCGCGCCCGTGAGCACCCTCCCCGACGACGCGATCTTCTCTCTCTCGGGTGACCTCGGGCGTCGCCGGGGTCGCGCGCTGCGCCGCCACGTGCAGGCGCTGGGGCCGCGCACGCCGCCGCCGTCGCCCGCGCCCTGCCCAAGCCGTGCGCCGGATCGTTCCTTCCCCACCTCGCCGGCAGGCGTTCTCGACTTCCGCACAGCAGATGGAGGTCTCCGATGGCTCGTCGTTCCGTCGAGCTTCTGCCTGGTCCACAGAAGCTCTGGACGGTCGACATGAATACTACTTGGGCGTCCTCGTGCTCCTGGGCGGGCATGCCAGTTGCCACTTGCCAGGCCGCTACGTCCGGGTGGAAAGCTGCCCGTTGAGGGAGACCGCTGTGGACACCCAGCTGCTGCAGTTACTGTCCATGGCTGTGTAGATTCAGACAACGGATGAGAAGCTGTCAGCGATGCCACCACGACGCTCAGCATGAGCTTGCCCTCACCGAGGAGGTTTGGCACTACTACGAGTGCCCTCAGAAAACATGCAGGTTTGACCGCCGGGAGAACAAGCGTTGCGCCGCTGTACCACGTCGTGCGAAAGGATACACCCCCTGAGACCCGCGCGTGGGAACGCCAGCACTCACCACACCAGTTGCCGCGACGCGTGTTGGACGGCCAAGTTCCAGCTGCATTGCGCGGCCCAGAGCACCAGCACTAATGGCATGCCGACGCCGTACAAGGTCGGGACGGTATCCTCTCCGAGGCGCACGCTGCCGTGGAGCACGCCGGGCCGTTGCCGAGCTCCACCGCCACGCCGACGATGGGCAGCGCCGCCGACGCAAGCTGCAGGACCGCAGGCCGGAAGGTCTGCAGAAGCGGCCATCTGCGGGCAGGGTTGAGCATAGGCGGTGGCGGCAAGCGGCCAATGAAGCGCGAGTAAGGCTCAACGGCTTCGCTACGGTGACGAGCGCTCGTTGTCGTGCGTGTGTCAGGACGCCCGACCGGGACTTATACTGAGCCGAGCGCCGCGCCGTGCCATCGCTGACGCCGACATTGGAGGGTGCGACGCGCAGGGCATACTTGCATTAGGTTCTGCAACTGATCCTATTCCTGGCCATCTATATGACCAAATTTAGTGATACGGCGTACTTGCATTATCGACCCCCCACCTATACACTTATCCCGATCGAAGATGGGAGATCAGGGTTTCCGGGCCTCCCTCGTCAAGATGCTGCCCGCCGTCCGATCTGCTCCGCCCGGCGGCGGCGGCAGCGAGCGGGAAAGCGCGACGGCGTAGACGGAGGAGAAGAGGCGCAAGACCACCACCGGGCCATCTCCTCTCGGCTCATCCGCCGATGACGCCGTCGACGCGGACATGATGGAAGTCCAGCCCCAGGAGGAGCAAGGCGGCGGCGAGGTGGGATGCCAACGCCATCCACCGGAGGACGACGACGACCCGGGGCTCCGGCCTCGTGTACTCGGCGAACGACGGCATCAGTGACGAGGAGCTAGATCTCTGCTTGCGTAAGGTCGAATCGCGCCAACAAACTATCGATAACTTCTTTTTTTTGAGATTTGGAAGCGAGTCACTAATTAAGAAAAAGGTTGCCCTTGTGCCCTGATCTCCGATGTACGTTTGTTTCTACAACCTTTGTCCACTATGTTTTTTGGTTTATGTTTTCTTTCTTCAAAAAGAAGATGGGCTAGCTTCAGACAGGCTTTGGAGGAAATTCTTGCAGCAAATATGTTTCCTTCACGCAGTGAGTTGATTGAAGCTGAGATTCAGGGTCGTACGCGTTGCCCGGATATACAGGCAGGCAGGCTCTGATATATTTGCAGGCGTTGCTCATTTATTGTGGCTTTGTGTTGTTCTTGTGGATTATGCTTTATAGTACTGATGATGACTCCCTGTATGTTTCTCTTTTCAGTCTAAACTATGCATGAAACGCATTCCAAAAGATGCAAGTATGACTTTGTAGACATGCCACTTAAATACAGTGTTTTATTCTTTCCGTTGATGTATTTTTTGGTTGCCTTTTAGGTTGAGTTGGATGATGTCTTAGGGCACATTAGTTATGTGATTTTTAAGGTAATTTGTTAATGGATTATTCTATATCATTTGTTTGCCAATACACTTCACAATTTACATTCCTGTCCTATAGTACTTACTCTGTACCCTCGTGTTCATCAGTTTTTAAATCCAAAGACCTACTAGTATGCGTGTTATGTCAGAAAGAAGCTCGAGATTGGGTGACGCCTTCAGTTGACTCCCACCCTGTACACGTACATTCCCTAGCTTTTACAATAATGGAATCGTGTGTATTAATTGGATGAATGAGTTCCACATATGCTTAATTACCTTTCGTTAATTATGAATCTTCCTGTGTAGGTTTTACCTGAGCGAAGGTGGCAACCAATCAGTACAGCTTGAGGTGCATACCAGTTAGATCAGATGAATTTCCTTGCAAGCGAAAATGGTGTGGATAACATGCATGTACGACTACCTTCGTTCTTAAACATATGACATTGTGGGCTCTTTTTTTTCCTCCCAAACTTTGACCAATAATACCTATTTAATGAATTAATTATAATAATAATAATAACTATAGTAAAATGAGACAGTAACCAAACAAAGAAACCAGGTTACGGTGATGTAGCCTGGGCATCAATTCTATTTCTGTGAAGAATTCCTTTGAACCCTGAAGAGATCCTTGCTGTGCTCGTTTTATGGCTACTACTGTTCCATCAGCCAACACGCCTCGATCTGTATACTTTCCCATACCCTCCTTGGCCAATTAGTGCTGAATCATCAAAGTCATTTGTACAATGTGACTGACAATTCTTCAAAAGTGAAGTCTTTTACACCAGCAATTTTCATCGAAATTCTTTTTGCTGCATCAGACAATAGAACCTTGTTATTTGAACAGCATAAATATCAGTTGTGGATTCATGAGAAAGCCCACCGCTAGCTGCGCATTACAAAAGATAAAGTTGAGCACACACTATCAGAAGAAACATGGCATCAGTAGTAAGTGTAGGATGATCGAATCGACACTAATAAACTACTAAAGTAAGCGACATGCTCTAATTATTCTTCAAAACTCAGCAGAGGAGCACGACAGGCGCGCTCCCTGTCGGCGGCGGCTTCTTACCGGAGCGAGCTCAACCAATTGAATCCTGGCGTGGGGAACGGCGCCCAGAGGGCCGTGGAAAGGGGCTCGCGCGCTGCCTTGCTACCCGCGCTGATCTCTGACGCGTCCTCAAACCAACCGGATTCTCAGCGACAAGAATCCGACTCCCTGTACCCTTGAGATAGTCCCAGGAATAGCAGCTATCTTATACAGAACTCATTTCAGCAGAATATCACATCCATACAACGATAAAAGATTTAGTACATGACATATATAAAACATAGTGATCTGGTACAAGCCCTCTGGACTAAATCGACAATGAGAACAGTTACGCATCGGTAGCTAAATTATCGGGTCCACTCCCGCAGGCATCCTTGAGCGCACGCGTAACCCTTCAATTGTACCATCCATCCTGGTTGAACTCGTGCTCGGGGTCTTCTCCTGTCCACCCAAAGTCTGTCCCCAAGGAAATGGGACAGGTTCACGTCACCAACCATAATATGAAGCAAGCTTTAAAGTGGCCTAAACTAGTAATAAAATGATCAAGGGATATAAGCTGGGTTTTTTTTCCTATGCGCGCAGCAGCAATAACCCAAGTTCAACTCATCACCAGCACCTTATCTCACCAGAAATCACACTTTCCAAACCAACCATCTCTCATAACCACGTTGGGCTCGTCCTGCCTCAGCAGGTTCCCACAAAAATCAACCACCAACACCTTTCACTCACTAGTCGACTCGGTGAGCTCCCTCCCCACCTTGTCTCATCAGCAGAGCTGGGCCAACCTCTCATAACCTAAACCAAGGATGAGGAAAGAAAGCAGAATCCCATGCTAGTCTCAAGCAATCCAGATGCGGTCGTCCATAACCGTGGACAGGGCTATACGTATAGTTTTCACTCTGCAGAGGTTGCGCTCCTGGAACCATCCGGGCTGCAACTGGTAGCTAGCCAACTTGAGACACAGCCCACAGCAAGGACCCTAAGAAGTAACGGTGACATATTGTCTCCCTGGGCTCGGGAAACAAGCTGAGATAACAGCTGCCCTAGGATCGTGAAACCTTCCCACCGGGGCCAGTCGGGGGCAGTGGTAAATCAGGGAGAGTACGCCGCAACGAGTCCCCCTTACACATATCAAACTCGATTCTCCTACAGTTCTGGCACCGCACTAAGTAGGCTTGCTGGAACCCTCCCCATTCTGGGTAGACGGTGAGCACTGTAATCCACGTCTGAAAGACGATCTCGGCTCGGTCCTTAATTGTCGGTAAAGCGAGTATCAGCATCAAAAGCGATCCGCCGCAACGGTCCACAATCGGCACCCATTACAGGTATTGCCGCCCAACTCCTCAGAAGTAACCAAGAACCGTGTACCCGCAACAGGTACTCCGCAGGGACTACCCGAGTGTAGTCCCCAAGCACCCCGATCAAACGATCAGGTTGTTATCACTCGCTTACACCGCCTAGCTGCACTACTCCTCCCAAACCACCCACAACTCACGCCAAGAGGATCAAATCACAACCATCCCAACACATGCAAGCATAGCATTTAATATTCAGTGGATAATAGGATAGCAAGGTAACAGGATAATAACAAAGGCAGTGCAGGTTTATCATGCGATTAAAAGTAAAGCGCTAGCATTCTAATAGCATGTCTAATAGGTATTTCAGAGATGGTCGGGCGTGAACCTGGGCAAAAGTCTTCGTCTTCGTCAAAGCAGTTGTCGTAGAGGTCCAGCTCCTCCTGACTTTTCGGAGCTCCTTGGTTGCGTAAGATAAAATAAAACGCGGCTACTAGCAAAGAACACCAAAACAGCGAGAAAGGAAGACCCAAAGAACACCAAACTCTATACTAACGCGTAGGTCATGATTTTAGAAAAATATAGAAACTGGTTTTATATTTTTCTGAGCTACGGTTGATTTAATATCAATTTTTGAAGTTTAAATCATTTTCTGAAAATAATAAACAATTTCCGGAAAAAGAAAAACAGACATAAATCAGCCTGCTGACGTCATCATGACGTCATACTGACGTCAGCAGTGGGGTCCGCCTAGGGTGACGTCAGCAGTGGGCCCTGCTGACGTCAGCGTTGACTTGGTCAAGGTCAACAGTCAACGGTCAGCGGGGTCAACTCTGGTCAGTGGGCCCCATGTGTCAGTGACACACAGTGTATGACATGTGGGCCCCATTCTTCAGCGCAATTATTCGGAAAAAGAAAAAGAAGAAAAGGGAAACTGGGCTGGAATTGGGCCGAAAGGTTGTTGGACCCAGAAAGTTCAGGGGTGCAAACCAGACTTAAGCGCAAGATTAGGCCCACGAAGGGGGGCGCTGCTGGATCCGCTCTGGTGGACTTGGTCCACCATGAACCGTGTTAGTGGTTCACGTGAGCCGGGTGCACGGGATCAAAATATAAAACAAATAACGAATGCTATATAACTAGCCCAATGTGGATGCACGGGTGTTGACAAAAGAAATCCAACTATGACACTCTGTAAGGTTCTATTCCTCATAGACACAGAAAGCATATGCAAAATCAACTACGGTCAGGTCGCTAAACTTTTTCCATTCCATGGAGCTCGTCCCTGATACACTATTATCGCGTCCAATATGTCGTCTCCTTGGATGCCACAGCCGGCCGCCTCTTGCTCTCCACCGCAATGCCCAGATCCCTGACCTGCTGCTGGCTCAGCATCTATATCTCCACAAACAAACGCACATGAGCACAAGCATTAATTTCAACACCTGCATGGCTTAGCTCCCTGCACAGGAACACAGAAGCCGTAAGTACCATTGCCGGCCCCGACGTCAGCAGGAGCAGCGCCATTGTCGTCCTCGACGTAGCTGAACGTGTCCTCCAGCACGAAGTATCCGGCCCCAGACTTTGGGGCGATATCCTGTGGAGCAAGGAGGAATGACTGCGAGAAGGCGTGGAGCTCGCCACCGAGCAAGGTAACACTGCCCCTGGTGACCACGGCAATGCCGCCGCCGTGCGTCTCCGATTCCTTGGACTCCACCGCTTCCACCTGCACCCGCGACGGGCCGCACAGCACGCGACGGGATTGGCCGCGGCGCTGTCTCTGCTTTTCGCCGGGGCAGAGGGAGAAGAGAGGGGTGGAAGAAAGGGGTACAGTGCGGCGGGGCCCGCACGTCAGCGAAAGAAAGGAAAGGGGGGTGCGCGGTTGAGACTGGGCCGGAAGATGGGCCGAAAGGCCGGCCGGGCTGGTTAGCTGGATGCCCCGGGAAAGGAATTCAGGGATTGTTTTCGGACTTCAGGAAGAAGATTAGGCCCACAAAGTTGGATAGGGTTTGACAATTAGTTGAGCTTAGTTAATGTTTGAATTCAAATCTAGGATTTGAATTCAAACCAACCAAAAATCCAATAAAACCAAACTAACTCCAAATCACACTATTTGATCCTTAGCACTTCAAATTATTATTATTATTTAATTTAAATTTTGCCTAGGAGCAAAGGGAGCAATTAGAGAGCAATCTTATATGTTTGTTTGCATGCACAACAATTCCACCAAAAATTTTAAATCCTCATTTTTGCATTCCAACAAATTCTAAGGTAAATTTTTGGGTTGTTACACGTCCACCCCGGGAAGGCGGGAGCAAGGACCTCCCACTGCCCGGCCGGCACCATGCTCGCCGCCGAGACCTCCACGGCGAGCTCTCACATGCAGCTTCAGCGCATGCACAACATGGAGGACCGTGCAGCGTCGTCCCTCACCCTGTCACTCACCCAGTCCGCCGTCCAGTTGATGACAACCTAAAAGCTAGCATCCGCGCAGCGTTGTTCGTCCGGCAACGTCCACGGCTGGAGAACTGTCCGCGAGCATGGTGCACGCGCGCAGCCGCTGGCGCGTTTGATGAACGCCAGCGCGGCCGCCGACTGCGGCGCGATGGTTCCAGACTTGCAGGTGCTTCGCATGCTAGTGAGGAAGCTGCTCGTTCAGATTGCCAGGTTCGACGGCCGACGGCAATGGGTCGAGGAAGCTGAATCGGCACTGCTGCCGAGGGGCGCTGCACCTCCAAGGCCGGGCTGCCGGAGGGTAGGTCCGCACAAGCGGCCAGCGGTTCAGGTGAGCGTCGGCGGGCGAGATAGGTGGCGGCGGCGAGGCATGGCAGATTAAGCTGCCGTGTGCCGCGACGCCGGCATGCGTGGACGCCGTAAAGCTGAGCGCGTCGCGCCGTTGCCTACGCTGGCAATTGAGCAGGTCGAGTTAGTTCCAGCTGCGCGGCGAGCATGCTGACCGGGGAAATCGAGCTGCGCGCGCGTGCCAGAACGCCAGCGCAAGCGCTTGCTGATGGCATACCGACGCCATAGAAGGTTGGGACGGCGTCGATCCTCGCCGGGGCGCGCGCTGCCACGGAGCACGCCGCAACCGGCCGTCTGCGCGCGCGCACTTGCCCGGCTCCGCCGCGCCGAGGATGGGTAGCATACCGCAGACGCCAGCCGCAGGATGGCGGCGTCAGCATCGGCGGTGAACATCCGCGTCCACATCCCCCAACTCTCGGACGCCGCGAACGCGCACGCCACGACGCCCCGCGAGGCGCGCGCGCTCCCAAGGCCGGTGCCGCGCTCGTGCTCAACGCCCACGCCATGAACACAGGCGTCGTCCACTGCTTGGTCTGGGTGGACGCCCACGCCACTATGCGACGGCTTGGCGTACGGTCCCGCCGTGGCGAGTCCCCGTCCCCAGGCGACAGCTGTCTCGGAGCTACGGGCGCGAGTTGCATGCCCGTCGAGGGAGACCGCCCCGCGCGCCGTGTAGAGTCGGACCGCCGGCGACTGACCAACTGTCTTTGGTGGTTTGCGCTTTGCAGTACTACAAATAAGCCATGACATGATAAGCCAGTAAGCCACATTGGAAGGTGCATAGGGTCTGATACCGGTGCATGCGCATCATGCAGGAGGTAGCGCATGCAGGAGGAGGTAGCACCGGTTGAATGGCAACATGCAGAATGCCAGGATGAGGGAGTGCCTCTGCACGTACACCCTTCATCAGATATAGGAAAATGGCAGAACCTCAATTGCCCAATTGGCGGCCAAGGGGGCCTACAAAAGAAATAGAGAATTAGAATTGCAAACAATGACAAGCAAGAATTAAGCTTTGACTCAAAAGAAATGCATCACTAAAAGGAGGAACCAGCTAATCAACCATCGGAAGGCTGTGGCCAGGGACAGGTGGGCGTGGGTGAGAGATGGACTGGGAGGTGGCGCAGCGGGCAGCACCAGAGAATTCGAGCCCCGGCAGCCAGAGCTGGCAGAGGCCGTGGAGGCTTGGTTCAGTCTCAGAGATATCTGGAAGGTGGGTGGAGAGGAATGCAGTGGATGGTCGAAGATGTGGCTGCTGATGGATCCAACGGAGAGAAAAAAGGGCGGCTTGGATGAATAAGACGCCGGATGCTACGGTGCTGATTTCGTTCATTATATATATAGAGTAAAATGCACCCCAGGCCTTTTAACTTGTCAAGCTGTGTCATCCATGTCCACTAACTTTGAAAACGTATTTTTGAGTCCCCAAACTTGCTAATCGTGTCAAATAGGTCCAAATGTTAATTAATCATGATAATTTAACTTGCCAAATCCCATGTGGCTAACTTAACTTGCTAATCCGCGCGAGGACTACCACCTCGACGCCACCGTGAAATCCCAGGTGGCCAGCTTCCACCGTCTCCTGCTCGGGGACGAGGCGCGGTCGCCCGGCGCGGCCGTCGTTGAGCTCGTGTTCGAGAAGAGGGCGCGCGTCATGCACACCGTCGTCCCCACGCACTGCAACGGCCTTGTCGCGCTCGCCGCCACGACCGGCGCTATGTTCGTTAGCAACCCGGCCACGAGGGAGTTCGCCGCGTTGCCGCCCGGCACCCGCAGCCTCTATGACGTCGGTGTCACCAGCACCCGCCGCACGCCATCGCTGTCGCATGGCCGATCTGCACGCGGGAGGGAATCTACTGGCGCGCCGAGCACTCGCCTCAAAACGCTCTGCTGCGATTCGACCCGCGCGATAGGGCGTTCGACGTGGCGCCATGCCCGCCGGGCACGGACTTCCACTACGCCATCGACCATGTGACGGAGCTGGAAGGGAAGCTGTGCTACGCCCACGTCATCAGGGACTCGGAGATGGCCTTCAACGTATGGGTGGCGGGGGACGGGCAGCGGCCGGAGTGGTCGCTGCGCTGCCGCGTCGACCTTGGCGACGACGCGCTCGGCGGTGAGGCCTTCTTGCCGGTCGCCGCCGCCGGGGACGAGATGCTGATAGCCGTAGATTACAAGAAGGTGTATAGCTACAACGAGCGCATCAAGTCCCTGCGTCTGGTGGTGGACAAGGAGGAGGAGTTGGTGTACGAACGGCAGGACGGGAGCAATAGGCGGCGCTAGGGGCGCCAGCGGCGTGGCAGGCGGCGCCGGACGCGAAGGGCGACGGGCAGTGGCGCCATGGCAAGCACAGGCCGCGTGGAGGGGCGGCATGCTCACCCGGCGACGACGGCAGCGGGATGGGGCAGCGAGGTGGCCAGACGACGGGCGACGGCGGCCGGCGAAGGGGCTCGACGACGGCGGCGCTGCACGATGAGGAAGGGTTGTGGTGAGGGCTGGTGGAGGATGAGGAGATGCGGGAACATGGGAGGGCGCGAAGAACGGCAGAGGGGGCTCACCGGAGGAGGAGATCGGCGCGGCGACGGCGAAGCTCCGGCGGCGGTGGCCATGGAGGAAGAGGAGGCGTGGGTTAGGGTTGCGGGGGAGGCCGGTATGGCTTATGTAGAGGAGGGGGAGGCGAGGAAGGGGCACGGCCAGGGCGAGATGCCGGAGGCGCGGCCGGTGCACGGCGGCGACGCCGCCGGCGGTGCCCAATCCACGAGCGAGCGAGCGGTACGGGGAGAGAGAGGCTATTTGGCAAGTTAAATTAGCATGATTAATTAACATTTGGACCTATTTGACACGATTAGCATGTTTGGGGACCCAGAAATGCGTTTTCAAAGTTGGTGTACCTGGATGACGCATTTGACAAGTTAAGAGGCCTGGGGTGCATTTTACTCTTATATATATTATGCATCGAACACAAGTAACACACACCCACTCACAATAGACACTAAGTGCTATTGAAGTCAACCAATAAAAATTTGGCCTTAAATTATTGTTATATATAAGAAATGTAGGGATCACATTCATCCACCATACCAATTATGTTCTCACGCTTTCCATAAAACCAATCCTGCACGCAATCAAAGAATAAAATTTAAGTGTAATTAATTTCCATTCTTCGACAGTCCCTTATTTTTCCAAACAGGTTATTCTTTGCAACATTGTTTAGTGCGGATGTTTGGAAACAACATACCTTGATTTCCTCTGTCAAATCATCAACTGTTTAGTTCTAAAAAGCAACTCTCAAATACACTATGCAAAAAGAAGATTCCCCATCACATCAAGATGTCATAACATGCATGAAGTATTAAATATAGATGGAATCAAAAACTAATTGCACAGTTTTGTTGTACTCTGCGAGACGAACATTTTGAGCCTAATTAATCAATTTTTGGATAATTTTTCACAAATACAAACGAAATGCTACAGTGACGCAATGATTACGAAGTGACATCTTACTCCCAAATTCAACCTCCCAATTCTAACATCTAAACACCACCAAAATGTTTATGCACATCTCGGCATAATTTCAAATAGCTGTAGCCCGTTAACTTGTCATATCTGCACAGACGTCTCACACCGTTTGGAGTCTCCTCGAAATAATTGTTGGCATCGAGATCACAAATCAGTGATATGACATTAGTTACAATTTTGAAACAATTCAGTTACAATTTTGACAACCAATAATGATATGGATTAGAAAACAACAGTAGATGATATGTATATGGTTCATAAATGTGTACCTTTGGTCATTAGCAGTTTAATCCGTGGCAAATCACAAGGCATGATTTCAACAAATAAGTCTTCCATTTTGATTTCAATAGGCAAGATCTCAGCATCATACATCCTACATAATAGATCCCATAAATTGCTGTAAATACGAGCATAAGGTTAAAATGACCATAAACATATAACATTAGGACGGCATGACGACATGACCAAAATATAGGACCAAACACCTTCCTCTCTCTCTATACATTTCTTTTAATATTACACATTTCTTAATATATGTGGATGAAAGTAAAGATGGTTAGGGAAATTGTAGATTGATTATGGAGGAGGAGAACACCCTTACATATATAGGCAAGGATCCTAGGGTTGGTTTATAGAAACACCACTAATCCTTGCCTATCCTACAAGTAACCCAGGGGAGGGGGCGCCGGCGAAGGCCTGGCAGCACACCACACGGCCCAGCAGGGCCTAGCCGGGCACATGGCGCCTAATACACCAAATACATTCTCATAGTGGATATAGATATAGAGTCAAACAACCCTAAAAAAAGTAGATGCGAAAAATAACTCACATGATCATGTTACGGAACATCAATGACATGTTTCTTGTTTTGTCAATTCCTTTAAACATCATATCACCTTTGTCACCCTTCAGCCATGCTTCCAATGATCCTTGCACTGGAGCCACGACAAACCATCCATAGCCCGGACACGTGTGTTTGAATTTTGGGCAAAACAAAATTTGAAAGAAAAAATATGAAATTTTAAGTATTAAAATAAAATTTTGATTGAACCGTGGTGTTTCTTACGACGACATCTACAAAACAAGATCACACATAACCATATTTGAATCAAATTGTTTTTGCACTTGCTCCAAAATGTTGCTCGGATCAAAAAAATATTGGTCAAAATCAATCAAATGTTGGTGTATCGAAAAATCTTGTCTTGGTTCAAAAATATGTTGGTAAAAATAAAATGCTGGTTTATTCAAAAAATATCAAAAAAATTATTTTATTCAAAATATGGTCAAGTGTGACCTTATTTTGTAGATTTCATCGTAAGAAACATCACAGTTAAATCAAAATTTAATTTAGATATTTGGTTTGGACACTATGTATTTTTTTCTTCTAAACTTTCACCAGCCTAGTTGCGTCCTTGCGCTGTCATTGGGTCTCACAAGGTTGCACGGAAGATGTTGTCACCATTCGATAGGGAATGAACGGTACAGCGAGTACTATCTCCCTCTGAGGTAGCTGCTAGAACTTGAGAGGATCCCGATCCACCGCTGCGGGCGCTATCAGTTACTATTCCTGCAGCCTGCTGGAGTCCTGAGTCCTGAGGATGCTGTGCAAGCTGCCACAGCTACTGATGGGCCATCAGGTGTTGGATCTTTTGCCTGTTATACGTTGCCCAATATTGTGAAATAGAGATTAGTACATCTTTAAGTTGATCTATTGCTAGTTGTTGTGACCGCTTTGCATTGCAAAATAAATACCTGTCAATCGAGCATTTCAGTTGTCAGTGCTGAGCTATTCTAGAAGTATGGAATGAATTTCTAAATCATCTGCTTAGTCAATAAATCATCTATGACACTATGATCAATAATCAATTAGATAGCATTTTTTAAGTGACTATTGAATTCAAGTGACTGAGGTTGAAATTATCCACCAGATCGAGAAAAAGGAGTATGAGCTATTTTAGCTCTAGAATTCAAGTGAAAGATCTTTTACTATATGACTGCACCTTATTTTCTACTTCACCTCAGGTAAGCTTGTTTAATTCTTGATCAAACTGCTTGCTTTAACATGTATGTCTCGTATTACAGAGTTTTGTTGACTATACAGGTCACCGCCGGGTCCTTGATGACCACACAAAGGTAACCACATTTTTTGCCGGTGATTTGTTGGGGAAAATACTACATACTTCATCGACATCAGTAATGACTACTTTCTTCACTTAATATGCTATCAAGTTATTGTTCTTAAAAAAACGGTGCTTCATTCGTACTAATAATTCCAGGCTGTACGTATTCAGAGCTCTAAAAATTATTATCTTATGAGATTGAGTTGTTTCGTCTCGCAACGAGAAAAAATCTTATCTTCTGCTAGATGTATAAATAGAGTATTTATTATTTATTTTTTTATTAAAAAAAGAAGAGTACTTTTAGCAGTAGTCTTGAATTTAAGCACATTACTGTAGTGTTGAGGCAGCTCCCACCGCCGAGCACGCGCGCGTGGGCGGCCGTCCTCGGAGACGAAGCCCAACGGGCCCGCCCCCAACGCTCTCGTCTTGTTCACCTAACTTTTTTGAGTATTTTTTTTTCTCAATAAATCAGCATCAGCCACAAGTTATCACCGGTGATATTCAATTTCACATGAATTCCTACCGATTCCTCCAGTTTAACTGAGTAGTTCCAATTCTCAATTAGCATATGCTCTGATATTGCAATTTTCATATGTGTTTGGGTCTAACTGTGCCAATTGACTTCCGATATGATGGCCTGTGCAGGAAGGAGCTTCCAATTTGATTCATTCATCATGTGCCAGCCTCTTTTTCACTTCTGGAATAAGTCCCTTCTGTTGGTTGACTCAAATTCCATATGCCTTCTTTGATATCTATATGTAAATTCATTCTTGCTAAATTGACAGCAGGACGTACTGAGGCCTTGGAGTTGAGGGATGGCAGATCGATCTATAAATATTCCAAATTATTAGTGTGTCTTTCTGTTATTTTAATGAAAAATGCACACCATAAAATCGTAGTGACAGAACGATGTGCAACATTGAAGATGACTTCATGTCATAGGGTATACAAAAGTTCAGTGATTCAACCATTGATTCCATGGGTGACCCAACTGGTGCAACATGAGTGGGCATTGGGTGTAAAGAGGCTGCGGCGGATCATATCTTGAGGAGCAACAGTATGCTTGAGTGAACAGGTTTGTCTGATTTGCTTTTGATTATATTCTGGTTGGGATGTTAGGCCACTAAAAGGGTGTTCGACGAAATTCCTTTACATTGGTCACCGTGTGAGTGTGACGATTCTTGTTGGGATGTACTAGCTTGGAAGAAAAGAAAAACCCGTGTTGTTCTGGCGTGTCTATCAAGATCAGCTTATTGGTTGCACGTCGATGTAAGCAACAGGGATGCTAATTTTTATTTTTTTTAAGGCGGAATAGCCAAATCCGTCCCTGAACTATCATCGAAAGCTCAATTTCGTCCCTAAACTACGAAAACGGTCGTTCTCGTCCTCAAACTTCCGCAACCGGCTCAATTCCGTCCATGAACTACGAAAATGACCATCCTCGTCCTCAAACTTTCGTAACCGGCTCAATTTGATCCCTGTCCAGTCAGCTATGGTTGTGAATTACCGATTCTACCCCCTTGGCCATCTCTTTCAGAAAATATATGACGCACAAGGACAGGAAGAAACATGGAGCAATTAGAAATAAAAGATAAAAAAATTCATTTCGATGAGAGGAGGGTAGATCAACGAGCTATTGTGGTTTATTTAAAATGAATCAGGTGGACTTCAGGGCCGGGGAAAAAGATGACCAAAGGGGTAGAATCGATAATTCACAACCATAACTGACTAGACAGGGACGAAATTGAGCCGATTGTGAAAGTTTGAGGACGAGAACGGCATTTTCATAGTTCAGGGAAGAAATTGAGCTTTCGGTAATAGTTCAGGACGGATTTGGCTATTCCGCCTTTTTTAAAAAAGGAAGAAGTCTATTTTTGACCATCCAATTATCACCCAAGTTTGGTTTTGACCATAAAACTCCAAAACCAAGAATCTTTAACAATGTTGCAAATAGCGGGCTATAGAATTTAGCGGAGTACTTCTAAAAAAACTATAGGGGCTATAGCGCAGCTATAGCGGAAGCTATAACATTTAGCGGTATGTGAAAAACTATCAAAATTTAGCCCTAAATATTACCAATTTTATGATTTTTAGCTCATATTTCATAAATACATGCAAACACTAGTGAATACATAAGGAAATGAGCTCCAATTCACAAGATATATCAGGGGATCAAAAGTTATGGTCAAGATATATCATAAATCATACCATGCTGTCGATAAATCACAAGTATATAAGTTTATAAGTCAAACATAGCGGTGTTAGCGGAGCTAAGCTATTGAATTTAGCGGGGCTATTTCATGATATAGCGGAGTTATCGTCACTAGCAGTAATATTTACAATATCGTAGCGGCATTTGTCTCAAAAAGCTATAACGAAGCTATAGCATGCTATTTGCAACCTTGATCTTTAACCACTCAACTTTCAAACTCAACTTTCAAAACCGTTTATATTTGGTCATTGAGCTGTGCATCAACTAGCACAGCACTTTTCTCTCAGCATCCAACCGAACATCACGAAACAACTTTGATCAGCTTAATATTTATAGTGCAAAATTAATATCATTAGATAAATATTTGAATCTAATTTTAAACTAATATATTTGAAGATAAAAATGTTGCACCTAGTCTTTACAAATCCAGTTAAACTTGTGACACAAACACCCACAACAAGACGTTTAATAAGGGACGGAGGAGGGAGTAGGTGTGAAAGTTATGCCTATGGAGATGTGATCTTTCCTTTCAAATTAATATTATTGAGCATATGCAGATAACAGTACAGATGTCAATGGTTAAAAAAATAAAAGGCAACATATTCGGCAGATGTTTCACGAATTTTGCAATTTCCCCCCAGTGCCGGGGTTATGTTGACATCTGAAATATATGTCACAACAACTGATTCAAGTAGGTTATAAACAGTAGATGAAAGACATTAGAGCTTAGTAACAGGCTGATTCAAGGGTACGAGCTTTTTTTGCACAGGTTTGACAGATCTGTGCGACCTAGAGCTTCGGATGGGCAGTTCTCAATCCTTCCCCTGCCCTGGCCATGCCTGCAAAAAATTAAAGGTCAAACAACTAGCTATCCGGAAGAGATGGGCGGTTATTAAAACATTATGACTGGGAAACACTTACCAGGAAGCATACGAATGCGTCGAGCAACATCGAGCTTCGTTTTGGCATAATCCACATACCATTTTTCCCTTTCAATCTGAAAATTAAAGAAATTCTTTACAACTTCATACAACAAGCATCCATAGTTGTGAAGTACCCAGCAAAGAAACACTACAGCATCCATTTCAAACCTTAGTGTTGAGCACATCAGTAATAAGCTTTAAAACTGTGTCATCGTCATCATCATCCACAATCTATAGGGCAAACAGGCAAGATAAGGATGATGGAAGGGAAAAACTAGGTAAGGGAAACAGCACATAGAATAACCATAGTGTCTGCAAAATCATGCTTACATGTTTCCCAATGTGTTTCTCGCAGGCGCGAAACTGAAAAGATAATAAAAAAATCATTAGCACTATAAAGTTAACAAAAATAACACAATTGGGAACATGAATTAACATCTGCTGATAAACAAAACCTACATGTGAAAGGATATCATATTCATATCCCATAATAGTAGATTTTATCCTATGCAAGCATGGAGTAGGAAGCTTATTGTCCGATGCAAGAATGTCCTGCAAAGCGTCTTGGAAACTCATCTGCACACACGAGGAAGGAAACATAAAAATAGAGTTATTACACAAAAAATGAATATTCATGCACATGTTTGCATAAGGAACAAGGTGGCTTCCTTACGCCTTGCTTAGTCATTCTCTTCCAAAGCTCAAGATATACACGATCGACCATTGTCCCCTCGTAAATCAAAACTGTCATCCAGGGCATTAAGATACTCCTGTCAATGAGACAATGGAGTCATCATAGTATCAACATCAAGCATTTCAACTACTTAACAAAGCAAAGGGATCTTACATTATAGCCAAGAGTAGCTAAAGAAGCAGGCAAATGGCAGAAGCGTTGTGCAATCTTCATGGCATGCGAAGCTCCCCTGGTCTTATACCTTGCAAACTAAAGAACAAAGAAGTCATGGTGTGGGATAAACTAAGCCTTAACTATATCACATGCCATTGTTAGTGCTTACCTCATAACTATCCAGATGTATATATTCTTCAATCCACTGTTGCATGGTGAAAAACTTTGTCAGTCCAAAATAATTTAAACTACAACACATATTTCTGAGCTTTTTCATGCGTACCTTTATTTTCTTAAACAGTTCACCCCAGTACTTGACATACTCCTCGTCAGTTTCATAGTTGCTAAAAGCTAAGCGGTACTTATCCCACTGAAAGTACTCTTGGAGACTCTGCCATCCAAAGGAGAGAAGCAATACATGATGAGAACTAAAGAGAGCAGTATTATAACAAGATGAGTTTGAAGTACTTCAACACACCCATGGAAAACAAAACGAACATTCAGTCTTGAGGCAACACAGTTCTTAGATAAAAAAATTGTAAAATACACTAATATATCAAATTGATTTAAGTATGTATGATCAAGTTCTCAAGGATAATTATCAAGCTAGCACATGGAAATTTTACAATATTCTCAATTAAGTTTCATATTTAACTTAAAAGACGTAAAGGCATAAATAATGCATTGAACACAAATTTGTTAACAAAACCAATCAGAACTAGCTTAGACTCGTAAAATACACTATTAAAATCAATTCAAATATGTGCGATCAACACAGCTACAGGAGTGATATTTAAGGTTAGAAAAACCCACTACCAGAAAAGTTGATATCTGCACCGGGTGGGAAAGCCCTTTAGCACCGGGTTTCCCACCCGGTGCCACTGACGTACCATAATATCGTGTTGTGTAAGATTTTTATGTCCCCAATTCCACATGTAATCGCAAACATAGTATGCACATAAATTATTTCCCTTCCCCTGTTTGGCACACTGTCGACCAAAAGAAAGAAATTGAGTAAAATGCATATAATATATTAGCCGAGGCCTACGGTTTAGAATTCTGAGTTTTGTCCCATATTGTAACCCGACCTAAAGGGGTACGACTTCCCCACCCTATAAATATAAAGGGTTACTTTTTTTTTTTTGCTTTTTTCAGTAGCCATGCATGCACGTCTATATACGTGTATATACGTATATATTCTAATACGTGTATTCTAATGCGTATTCGGCCGACTCTATATTCATACTAGCTGACATTTCATCAAAATAGAAGACATATATATTACAAAAGTAGATATTCATGCATGTCAACTCGAGTTATATATATTTAAACTGTATTTTCTACTTAATTAAGATTGACGACTATCTTGTTGCACTGTCCGGCACGTCCTCCAGTACTGGCGAGAAGTATTCTCCTCGGGGATTGACGACCTCGTCCCAGATCCATCCGACGAGCTGTTCTGCAATTGCGTCAATTCTTTCTAGCTCCAGGGACTCTTCCTTCAGCCTGAACATCTATAATTTACAAATAATTGAAAGATATTTAATCCGCCGAGTTGGAGACAATAATTGTGCACTTAATAATAATGGAAATGTTGTTTATTATTACGTACCATAATATCGTGTTGTGTAAGCTTTTTATGTCCCCAATTCCACATGAAATCGCAAACATAGTATGCACATAAATTATTTCCCGGCCCCTGTTTGGCACATTGTCGACCAAAAGAAATTAAGTAAAATTCATATAATATATTAGCCGAGGCCTACATGTACAAATTACTTGCTTACCGGAAAGCCAATGTTCCATTTTAGTGTTTCATGTTGAATACCCGGGTGTTCTTGACGAAATTGATTCCAGGCCCTGCGAACAAAAAAATTGAGTTAAGTCATTGCGAGTGTAAGGGGTGAATTAAGTAGGGGAAAATATACATCACCTTGTCATCATGTCCATGATGTTCTGTAGTTTTTCTTTTGGAGTGTGCAATGAATCAAAGACGTTCACGACACCCCGGTCAGGACACAATATTATTAGGAACCAGTGGAATCTGTATACATGTATACATTATAATCAGAAATGAATTAGTACACAGACAGTATAAGAAGAAGCTTGTGTATGTACTCACTCGATGTTGTACGGGATTAGTATGGAGTCGCAGTAATTTTGTTTCTTAATATACTTGTATAGGTTTCCATATGTTTCCTCAGGATTCATCAATATCATTTCTTCACTTATCCTTCGAGGATCCACGAAACCAACGTCATATATCCCGGATCTGCGACATTTTTGAATCTCCATTCTGCATATGTTAAGCAATAAATAAAGCCCGCGTCAGCATAGATTGGAATTATTGTTTTCAAACTGTGAATTATAAACAACAACAAAGTACTTACATTGTCCAACAGGTGATCAAATCCACGTCCATGGCGTCGTGGTGGTACAGCTCATATATATCCTGAAACCTCAGCCACACCCAATCCTCGTCACCATTGTAGAAATCATGGTCCTTCACGCCTACTTTGACCATGCGTCGTTTATTCCTTCTTGATTCTTCCAAGTACCACTCATGGAATCGGCGCATCTTCGTCTGTAGCTTGCTCTCAATTTCAGGAGGGACCATAGGCTCGCCAAGCCTAAACGGCCACTTCAACGTTGTGTTTACAGGCACCACTTCTTCCCCCAGGACTTGCGCTCTGGATAGTCCAGTCTCGGCCATTACTCGTTGCACGTTAAGATCGTCCAGAGATGGCAATGGACCCAAGGGCCGCTGAGGTTGCTCGCCGAGCTGAGGAACCTTTTTGGATGGGCCCGCCTCCTTATCCGCAGCCTTCCGTTTCCGGCGAGATTTCAGTAATGAGCGGTCATAGTCTGTTACTATTACTTCCTTCTGTTGACCCTTGCTCAAATTACCGAGGAATGACTTGACGACGGTGGGATCAAGCTTCGGCTCCGGCTCAGGTTTTTTCCTCCACTCGGCCATTTGCCTCTTTGTGTCTGCTTTGACCGAGGCTTCGAGCTCCTCTAGAGTCTTCTCACCCGCTCTTTTCTCTGGTGCGGGCTTCTCTCTAGTTTTTCGCGCCTTCTTCGCTGGTGGAGTGGGGGCAGAGGCTTTAGTGCGGCGTCCCCTCTTCGGCGGAGGAGACGGAGACCTCTTCGGCGGAGGAGACGGAGACCTCTTCGGCGGAGGAGACGGAGACCTCTTCGGCGGAGGAGACGGAGACCTCTTCGGCGGAGGAGACGGAGACCTCTTCGGCGGAGGAGACGGAGACCTCTTCGGCGGAGGAGACGGAGACCTCTTCGGCGGAGGAGACGGAGACCTCTTCGGCGGAGGAGACGGAGACCTCTTCGGCGGAGGAGACGGAGACCTCTTCGGCGGAGGAGACGGAGACCTCTTCGGCGGAGGAGACGGAGACCTCTTCGGCGGAGGAGACGGAGACCTCTTCGGCGGAGGAGACGGAGACCTCTTCGGCGGAGGAGACGGAGACCTCTTCGGCGGAGGAGACGGAGACCTCTTCGGCGGAGGAGACGGAGACCTCTTCGGCGGAGGAGACGGAGACCTCTTCGGCGGAGGAGACGGAGACCTCTTCGGCGGAGGAGACGGAGACCTCTTCGGCGGAGGAGACGGAGACCTCTTCGGCGGAGGAGACGGAGACCTCTTCGGCGGAGGAGACGGAGACCTCTTCGGCGGAGGAGACGGAGACCTCTTCGGCGGAGGAGACGACTAATCAGCTATGTGAAAAACTTATCAAAGATCACTACCAGAATGATCGACATCTGCACCGGGTGGGAAAGCCCTTTAGCACCGGGTTTCCCACCCGGTGCAACTAATCCGAGGCTAAAGGGGTACCCCTTTAGCACCGGGTTGAATAACCGGTGCTAAAGGGGCCCTTTAGCACCGGTTGCTGCCTGAAACCGGTGCTAAAGACCCCGGATTTCTTTTTTTTTTTTGCTTTTTTCAGTAGCCATGCGTGCACGTCTATATACGTATATATTCTAATACATATAAATTACTAGAAAATCTTATAAATTACTAGAAAATCTTATAAATTACTAGAAAATCTTATAAATTACTAGAAAATCTTATAAATTACTAGAAAATCTTATAAATTACTAGAAAATCTTATAAATTACTAGAAAATCTTATAAATTACTAGAAAATCTTATAAATTACTAGAAAATCTTATAAATTACTAGAAAATCAATATAAAATGCTAGAAAATCAATATAAAATGCTAGAAAATCTTATAAATTAATAGAAAATCTTATAAATTACTAGAAAATCTTATAAATTACAAAAATTGATAACTAAATGAAAGATTTTGGAACATTAAACGGTCTCAGATGAAAAAGTCATGAATACCAAAATTTCATATCTCATCAAGATCTACAATCTTTATTTAAGTCATTTTTGCATTTGAGAAAGTGGTAGTGTACATTGTTCATTAATCCTAGATTCACTCGCATAGTTTCCAAAACTTTGTTAGAGACTTGTCAAATTTCTACTACATGTTAATAGAATTAAAAATAATTGATAAGAAATCTATACTATGCATACAAACGGGTTCGATATCCGGGTCGGTGTGCGAAAAACGGATTCGCTAAGGGGTTCGGGTGTGCGGTGGGTTCGGCTGCGTGACGCGAACGGGTTCGCTAAGGGGGTTGCATGACACGAAGTGGTTCGCTAAGGGATTCGGTTCGCAATAGAATTTCCGATATTAAACATTTTCGATATTATACATTATACAAACATATAACATTTCCAATATACATTTCAATGTAAATATCTCCAATACATTTAAATGAAGCATTTTCCAATATACATTTCAAACATATAACATTTCCAATATACATTTCAATGTAAATATCTCCAATACATTTAAATGAAGCATTTTCCAATATACATTTCAAACATATAACATTTCCAATATACATTTCAATGTAAATATCTCCAATACATTTAAATGAAGCATTTTCCAATATACATTTCAAACATATAACATTTCCAATATACATTTCAATGTAAATATCTCCAATACATTTAAATGAAGCATTTTCCAATATACATTTCAAACATATAACATTTCCAATATACATTTCAATGTAAATATCTCCAATACATTTAAATGAAGCATTTTCCAATATACATTTCAAACATATAACATTTCCAATATACATTTCAATGTAAATATCTCCAATACATTTAAATGAAGCATTTTCCAATATACATTTCAAACATATAACATTTCCAATATACATTTCAATGTAAATATCTCCAATACATTTAAATGAAGCATTTTCCAATATACATTTCAAACATATAACATTTCCAATATACATTTCAATGTAAATATCTCCAATACATTTAAATGAAGCATTTTCCAATATACATTTCAAACATATAACATTTCCAATATACATTTCAATGTAAATATCTCCAATACATTTAAATGAAGCATTTTCCAATATACATTTCAAACATATAACATTTCCAATATACATTTCAATGTAAATATCTCCAATACATTTAAATGAAGCATTTTCCAATATACATTTCAAACATATAACATTTCCAATATACATTTCAATGTAAATATCTCCAATACATTTAAATGAAGCATTTTCCAATATACATTTCAAACATATAACATTTCCAATATACATTTCAATGTAAATATCTCCAATACATTTAAATGAAGCATTTTCCAATATACATTTCAAACATATAACATTTCCAATATACATTTCAATGTAAATATCTCCAATACATTTAAATGAAGCATTTTCCAATATACATTTCAAACATATAACATTTCCAATATACATTTCAATGTAAATATCTCCAATACATTTAAATGAAGCATTTTCCAATATACATTTCAAACATATAACATTTCCAATATACATTTCAATGTAAATATCTCCAATACATTTAAATGAAGCATTTTCCAATATACATTTCAAACATATAACATTTCCAATATACATTTCAATGTAAATATCTCCAATACATTTAAATGAAGCATTTTCCAATATACATTTCAAACATATAACATTTCCAATATACATTTCAATGTAAATATCTCCAATACATTTAAATGAAGCATTTTCCAATATACATTTCAAACATATAACATTTCCAATATACATTTCAATGTAAATATCTCCAATACATTTAAATGAAGCATTTTCCAATATACATTTCAAACATATAACATTTCCAATATACATTTCAATGTAAATATCTCCAATACATTTAAATGAAGCATTTTCCAATATACATTTCAAACATATAACATTTCCAATATACATTTCAATGTAAATATCTCCAATACATTTAAATGAAGCATTTTCCAATATACATTTCAAACATATAACATTTCCAATATACATTTCAATGTAAATATCTCCAATACATTTAAATGAAGCATTTTCCAATATACATTTCAAACATATAACATTTCCAATATACATTTCAATGTAAATATCTCCAATACATTTAAATGAAGCATTTTCCAATATACATTTCAAACATATAACATTTCCAATATACATTTCAATGTAAATATCTCCAATACATTTAAATGAAGCATTTTCCAATATACATTTCAAACATATAACATTTCCAATATACATTTCAATGTAAATATCTCCAATACATTTAAATGAAGCATTTTCCAATATACATTTCAAACATATAACATTTCCAATATACATTTCAATGTAAATATCTCCAATACATTTAAATGAAGCATTTTCCAATATACATTTCAAACATATAACATTTCCAATATACATTTCAATGTAAATATCTCCAATACATTTAAATGAAGCATTTTCCAATATACATTTCAAACATATAACATTTCCAATATACATTTCAATGTAAATATCTCCAATACATTTAAATGAAGCATTTTCCAATATACATTTCAAACATATAACATTTCCAATATACATTTCAATGTAAATATCTCCAATACATTTAAATGAAGCATTTTCCAATATACATTTCAAACATATAACATTTCCAATATACATTTCAATGTAAATATCTCCAATACATTTAAATGAAGCATTTTCCAATATACATTTCAAACATATAACATTTCCAATATACATTTCAATGTAAATATCTCCAATACATTTAAATGAAGCATTTTCCAATATACATTTCAAACATATAACATTTCCAATATACATTTCAATGTAAATATCTCCAATACATTTAAATGAAGCATTTTCCAATATACATTTCAAACATATAACATTTGTGAAGCACCCGGTGCTAAAGGCACCCTCTTTAGCACCGGGTCTTCCCACGATCCGGTGCTAAAGGACCTTTAGCACCGGGCCTTCTACAACCGGTGCTAAAGGCCCAACAGGCGCCAAACGAAATTTTGGGATCCTTTAGCACCGGAGTTTTGATCAACCCGGTGCTAAAGGCCCCCATTTTCGTTTGGCGCCAGTTTCCAAACCGACCTTTAGCACCGGTGGCTACTATTTGGGAATCTTATAAATATAGTTTTTAATGTATAGTTATTAATACTTGTTTTAATTCAGTTATTAATACCTATTAAAAATATATATTAAAAAAGAAAATCTTATACATTACTAGAAAATCAATATAAGTTCGGGTACATAGAATTTCCAATATACATTTAAATGAAGCATTTTCCAATATACATTTCAAACATATAACATTTCCAATATACATTTCAATGTAAATATCTCCAATACATTTAAATGAAGCATTTTCCAATATACATTTCAAACATATAACATTTCCAATATACATTTCAATGTAAATATCTCCAATACATTTAAATGAAGCATTTTCCAATATACATTTCAAACATATAACATTTCCAATATACATTTCAATGTAAATATCTCCAATACATTTAAATGAAGCATTTTCCAATATACATTTCAAACATATAACATTTCCAATATACATTTCAATGTAAATATCTCCAATACATTTAAATGAAGCATTTTCCAATATACATTTCAAACATATAACATTTCCAATATACATTTCAATGTAAATATCTCCAATACATTTAAATGAAGCATTTTCCAATATACATTTCAAACATATAACATTTCCAATATACATTTCAATGTAAATATCTCCAATACATTTAAATGAAGCATTTTCCAATATACATTTCAAACATATAACATTTCCAATATACATTTCAATGTAAATATCTCCAATACATTTAAATGAAGCATTTTCCAATATACATTTCAAACATATAACATTTCCAATATACATTTCAATGTAAATATCTCCAATACATTTAAATGAAGCATTTTCCAATATACATTTCAAACATATAACATTTCCAATATACATTTCAATGTAAATATCTCCAATACATTTAAATGAAGCATTTTCCAATATACATTTCAAACATATAACATTTCCAATATACATTTCAATGTAAATATCTCCAATACATTTAAATGAAGCATTTTCCAATATACATTTCAAACATATAACATTTCCAATATACATTTCAATGTAAATATCTCCAATACATTTAAATGAAGCATTTTCCAATATACATTTCAAACATATAACATTTCCAATATACATTTCAATGTAAATATCTCCAATACATTTAAATGAAGCATTTTCCAATATACATTTCAAACATATAACATTTCCAATATACATTTCAATGTAAATATCTCCAATACATTTAAATGAAGCATTTTCCAATATACATTTCAAACATATAACATTTCCAATATACATTTCAATGTAAATATCTCCAATACATTTAAATGAAGCATTTTCCAATATACATTTCAAACATATAACATTTCCAATATACATTTCAATGTAAATATCTCCAATACATTTAAATGAAGCATTTTCCAATATACATTTCAAACATATAACATTTCCAATATACATTTCAATGTAAATATCTCCAATACATTTAAATGAAGCATTTTCCAATATACATTTCAAACATATAACATTTCCAATATACATTTCAATGTAAATATCTCCAATACATTTAAATGAAGCATTTTCCAATATACATTTCAAACATATAACATTTCCAATATACATTTCAATGTAAATATCTCCAATACATTTAAATGAAGCATTTTCCAATATACATTTCAAACATATAACATTTCCAATATACATTTCAATGTAAATATCTCCAATACATTTAAATGAAGCATTTTCCAATATACATTTCAAACATATAACATTTCCAATATACATTTCAATGTAAATATCTCCAATACATTTAAATGAAGCATTTTCCAATATACATTTCAAACATATAACATTTCCAATATACATTTCAATGTAAATATCTCCAATACATTTAAATGAAGCATTTTCCAATATACATTTCAAACATATAACATTTCCAATATACATTTCAATGTAAATATCTCCAATACATTTAAATGAAGCATTTTCCAATATACATTTCAAACATATAACATTTCCAATATACATTTCAATGTAAATATCTCCAATACATTTAAATGAAGCATTTTCCAATATACATTTCAAACATATAACATTTCCAATATACATTTCAATGTAAATATCTCCAATACATTTAAATGAAGCATTTTCCAATATACATTTCAAACATATAACATTTCCAATATACATTTCAATGTAAATATCTCCAATACATTTAAATGAAGCATTTTCCAATATACATTTCAAACATATAACATTTCCAATATACATTTCAATGTAAATATCTCCAATACATTTAAATGAAGCATTTTCCAATATACATTTCAAACATATAACATTTCCAATATACATTTCAATGTAAATATCTCCAATACATTTAAATGAAGCATTTTCCAATATACATTTCAAACATATAACATTTCCAATATACATTTCAATGTAAATATCTCCAATACATTTAAATGAAGCATTTTCCAATATACATTTCAAACATATAACATTTCCAATATACATTTCAATGTAAATATCTCCAATACATTTAAATGAAGCATTTTCCAATATACATTTCAAACATATAACATTTCCAATATACATTTCAATGTAAATATCTCCAATACATTTAAATGAAGCATTTTCCAATATACATTTCAAACATATAACATTTCCAATATACATTTCAATGTAAATATCTCCAATACATTTAAATGAAGCATTTTCCAATATACATTTCAAACATATAACATTTCCAATATACATTTCAATGTAAATATCTCCAATACATTTAAATGAAGCATTTTCCAATATACATTTCAAACATATAACATTTCCAATATACATTTCAATGTAAATATCTCCAATACATTTAAATGAAGCATTTTCCAATATACATTTCAAACATATAACATTTCCAATATACATTTCAATGTAAATATCTCCAATACATTTAAATGAAGCATTTTCCAATATACATTTCAAACATATAACATTTCCAATATACATTTCAATGTAAATATCTCCAATACATTTAAATGAAGCATTTTCCAATATACATTTCAAACATATAACATTTCCAATATACATTTCAATGTAAATATCTCCAATACATTTAAATGAAGCATTTTCCAATATACATTTCAAACATATAACATTTCCAATATACATTTCAATGTAAATATCTCCAATACATTTAAATGAAGCATTTTCCAATATACATTTCAAACATATAACATTTCCAATATACATTTCAATGTAAATATCTCCAATACATTTAAATGAAGCATTTTCCAATATACATTTCAAACATATAACATTTCCAATATACATTTCAATGTAAATATCTCCAATACATTTAAATGAAGCATTTTCCAATATACATTTCAAACATATAACATTTCCAATATACATTTCAATGTAAATATCTCCAATACATTTAAATGAAGCATTTTCCAATATACATTTCAAACATATAACATTTCCAATATACATTTCAATGTAAATATCTCCAATACATTTAAATGAAGCATTTTCCAATATACATTTCAAACATATAACATTTCCAATATACATTTCAATGTAAATATCTCCAATACATTTAAATGAAGCATTTTCCAATATACATTTCAAACATATAACATTTCCAATATACATTTCAATGTAAATATCTCCAATACATCCAAAAATGGCCGAGGCGGAGGGGGCGGGCGGATGTTGAAGTTTCTGGTAGTGACCTGAATATAAAATAAAACTGGGACTTGGATAACAGTCAGCACAATCAATCAGAAGTTCAGAACAAGCAGTTACAAATTATTAGCCTAAAAAAACAGTACTTGGGAAATTAAATAACATGTTGCATACTCCCACTTGATCATGTTGTTGCAACAACAATTTTCTTTTATGCCATAACATATCTATTGATAAAACAAAAGGCAAAATTTAGTACTCACAGCTCTTTTAGGGACCATGCGCTGGTAGTCATCCAAGTTAGCATAATCAAAAGTTTTGGGGTCAAAAGTCCAACCGAACATGCCACGACCTAGCTTATTGGGACTCTCAAACTCCAAAACCTCATGAGGGTACTCACTCATCGGCACCGTATCTGTAGTGTCATCCAAGTTGAGGCTATCAGTACCTTCCTTCAACTGCTTTCAGAAAAGAAAAGGATTAATGGCATTGATCAATCACACATAGCTGGAATTCAATTGGGGTAATACAACAAAATTTGCTAGAGTGCACAAATAAAATGAAATCGACACAGGACGACTGATGATGATATGGTGTAAAAAATTAACAGGAACTGATCGAAAACTGACCTTGAAGTCAATGTAGCGATACCGGTAATAGCGTTCAGCAACCTTCTGTTTGCCGCCTTGATCGAGCCGGGCCGTGAATGAAGGATATATGTGGTTCTCGCGCGAGTCCAGCACCTCATAGCAGAGAGCTAGCTCGGCAAAATCGAAGACGGATTCAGCCGAGAAAACGAGCTCCTCCTCCTGGACCTGGGCGTCCATCGGCATCGCCTCCGTTGCATCAGCACCATCGGAGCCGAGGCCGAGCGAAGGCCATGGCGCGCCGACGGTCTTGCGCCTCTTCTCCCCGGTCCACGCCGTCGCGCTGCTCCGTCTTCCGTGGCCGACGCCGGCGGCGTTGAGAGGTGGAACAGATCGGGCAGGGTGCATCATCTCGACTAGCTAGGGGCGATGAAACCCTAATCGATCTCAAACAACCAACAACGGAATCAAAATCGATCTCGAACAACCAACAACGGAATCAAAATCTCGTTCTCCGAACCAACAATGATTTAGGGCATGTACAGCCCGTCGGTTTGTGCCGTCTATGTAGCGGCAATTTTGCAGTTTGCCCCCGCGTCCGTCTACAGACGGCTCGTGCGTCGACTGCTCAGTCGACGTCCTTGTCCCGTTCCCCAACATCCTGCAGACGCGCGAGGACGCGTTGTACAGCGTCGTCTTCACTGCACGGCGGAGGGCTGGATCCCGTGCGCCCGCGCTTGGATCCCGCGCGCCCCTCCCCCTGGAATCCTCCACCGGCGCGTGCGTTGAGTTTCCGCCGTCAAAAGCTGAACCGCGAACACCGCCGCGCTCTTCTCGACGGATTTCATGGCTGCAGCGAGATGTCCACTGCCGGCGCAGCTCGGAGGACGAGCACTGCGGAGGTGTGGCCTGACGAGCGCGAGGACAGGCCCCTGCTCCGACTCCTCCGCTCAGCCTCAAGGCCCCTCTCCGGCCCCGCGCCGACCGCCCTGCTGCTTCTGCGCTGGCTTGCGTCGCGGGCCAGAAGGGAGTGGAGAGGGAGAGGGGCTCGCCGGAACAGGAGCCAGAGGCGGTTGATTCACCGGCGGAGTGGAGGAATGGGGCGGCGATGGAACTGAGGAAGCCGCTGCTCTTGCCCGACCTCGATCTGCGCGTGGGAGGAAGCCGCTGCTCTCCATTGCGGCCGCTGGTGCTGCTCTCCCCTGCTGAGGTGCCGCCGCTGCCCTCCCCTGCTGCTGCTGCTATTCTCCATGCGGACGTCGTCGTTGCTGCTCTCCCCTGTGGCTGCTGCTCTCCGCCCCGGTGATGTCGAGCTTCGAGCAGGGGAGAAGCCGAGAGGGAGTAGCCTCTAGAAAAAGCTAGCAAAGCTCCTGTCATTTTCTATTACCACGTCACAAGCTAGAGCAGTGCCACTGTGCAAGCACAGTGAAAAAATATAAATACCAGCAAAGTCAGTTTAGAATGACAAGAAATAGCCACACACACAAGTATACATAAATACATTTATAGTTGATCTTAAGCTACATACAAAGCATTAAACAGCTTACCTGTGGGTTGTATGAGTTGTCTGTACGTCTGTCTGTATGCTAAAATCGAGGTTTTATAGACGACCCGCCGTCTGTGGGCTGTACATGCCCTTACACGAGAGAGGAATAGTAATACACCTTTCTTCGATCCGATTGGTGTCGAAAGAGATCGACCGATTGACAGATCTGGCTTCAAGGGAGGCAATTCGATTGCAGGAGGGAGCGGGCTAGGGTTTCCTCGGTGCTCCTAATGGCTGGCTATATGCGCATCTGGTCGACGGCCACGGTAGGGAAATATATGGGAACTCAGATATTGGCTGGGCTGGAAGCGCACGTGGATATTGGCTCCGGCCCAAAATTTGGCGTCTTATCTATCGAACGAATGAAGGGAAGTTATATAAGCTCGCAAACTTCCGGCCCACCAACGGCCCACTATTCACTGTCTTCCTCCTCTGGCCAGGTTGCCCTTATCGCCCATCCTCCCATTCTTCTTTCTCGGCCACCTCGTACCCCCGCCCCCTCCTCCACCACCCCGGCCGGCGGCTGCCGTGCCGCCGTGTCGCCCGCCTTTCATCCACCCCCACCCTCCACCCCGCCCTTCCTAACTCGATGCTGCGCATGACCCTCCTTCCCCATCGCCAGTCACCGGCCCACCGTCCGTCCAACCCCGCCCGGTCTCCGGCGCTACCACGCCACCTCGCCTCCGCTTCCGGCCGAACCGCCGCCACCGCTGGTCTTCCGGTGCCCCCAACCCCTCCCTTTTCTAGGTCTGCCGGACATTGGATGCCCCAGAACCCTGAACTCCCAAAACCCTAACCATAAACCTACCACCTCGACCACCGCTCGTGGCCGGTGGCGACCCGCCGCCGGCCGTTCCCGCCCACCTCCCGCCCTTCCGGTTTGGTTCCTGACTATGGCGCACGACGAAAAAGAAACAAATAAGCGACACAACGACGGGAGGAAGGAAAAGGAGTGAAAGAAGATAGGTGAAAGAGGGTCCCCCTGTCTAAGCCCTTTCCATGTCTGGAAATTCTGTCCTGCTTGATCATTCATCTTATACCTACATGACCGTTCCGAGTGAATGCCTGAATCCATTGACACCACTGCTGTGAGAAACCCTTCATTCTCAGCGTTTGTTGTAAAAATGGCCATCTCAAAGTCAATCTTAAAATTCACAGCATCCATCTTCTTCCTATTAAGTTCATGTATTGTTTCGTGAAGCACTACAACACCTTCCATAATATTCCTTCCCGGCAAGAAGGCTGTCTGAGTCGGGCTAATGACTGTCTGAGCCACTTGTGTGATTCTATTTGTTGCTACCTTCGTGAAGATCTTAAAACTCACATTAAGCGGGCCTGGACTGCTTAATTGTAACCGCCTTAGAACATTTTGGTAATTATTGCTTAATGACCAAGTGGATGGTTTAGGCGATAGTATGGAATTATCTCGGATGGGGTTGTCACATGTAGGCAGAGGAGGCAGAAGCATCCGGCTTCCCTACCCCATGAATGCCCCGCAGACACTATCTGGCGACACATCGGTGACCTCTGCCGGTTCATCGAAAGAGAGTAGGAGCCTCACGGTCGAGGCATCGGCAAGCGCCGCGCCCACTGCCTTGTCGTTCCCCATTGATCCTGCGTAGGATGAAGCCTACCTCGGCATGGCATCGACGAGCGCCTGTGGGCACAACGACATAGGCGGGGAAGGCACGCATGAGCAACTACGTCTCTCCTGTTCACCGATGCCATAAGCTTGTTATCGACAAGGCCACAACATGCATGATCTATATATGCAACCTAGCTATATGACCTTGTTGCTCCTTAGCCACACTTAGCCACCCACTGTTTCCAAATTATACACTACTTTTATGCTATAATCCTTTCTTATTGAAAAATGAAATTATGTCAACTAGAAATGCTAACTGATGATGGTACTAGAAACCGATATATGATAAATCACATTCAGAATGGAGGAGAATCAATACACTTGAGAATTCTGCTGGTAGTGGATGGAGAGAACTGGAGTGGAGGACATGAACATTACTAACCAAACACATCTCGAGTGCTAGAAGTTTGAGTGGCTTAATGATGTTGAGGTACTTGCATATTTTTTTTTGCTCTTTACAATGGTCAATTTGCAGGATAAATGTGATCGATTTTGAGTTGGGTGTTTCATATTTCTCAATCCAAGGTAAGATAGGACTCAAAAACCATTAGGATTATCAAGCAAGTGCTGCTCTGGATGACGCATAGTCAGTTCTCAACTTCTGACCTCCATGACATCTCAATATGATCGGTGATCCCCCTTTTTCTTCTCCGCGGTTACAATAGCAGTTGCCTTGTGAACAGATCAACCATTGACTCATTAACAGGTGACTCAAACTGAATACGAAGGACACGAAGAGCAATGATGAGGACTGAAGGAGCACGTTTTTCTCAAGCTAGAGCTCTCATGAGGTTCAGTTAAAGTAGACACTACAAAGGTGCATTTTCGAACATGAGTAGTCATATGAAAAGCGTTAGGAGCAGCTAGGTAAAATATAGCATGTTATACCTAATAGAAATAACTGGACTTCTTGATGAATAGTAACAATGCCACACCTCCTCCGACAGAGCACACGACTTTCAAGTAGATTATTGATGGTTTTTGGCCCTTTCTTGATAAGGTCCAATCGCGGTCAAGGCTGGATGGAATTATGATTGTTGAATCCAGGCAAACACTTGGATTTGAATTATTGTTGTACTCCCTCCGTCCCACAATATAAGGACTTGAAGCATTCAAACTCTAAAAATAATAGTAGGGGGAAATGACCTCTATACCCCTCATTTTACACTACCCACCAACTCTCCACCTTCCCACCGACCTCATTTAGTTTTGTCCTATCCCTCTAAGTCCTTATATTATGGTACAAATTTTGAATCCTCTGGTCCCTTAAATTTTGGGACGGAGAAAATATACATTAATTTGATTCATGTTACATTAAAGCATGGTGGTACTAAGGCCTGTGTAGCTTTGTATAGACTACAGAGTTGCTCTAACATCATGTAAAAAAGTAAAATGAAAAAAAATAATTGATGCAAGATCTGTTACTTTCTCTAGCTTATTTTTAAGAGGTGGTAATTGGTTGGAACTGTATTTAAGAAATTAATAGAAAAATAACAATTTAATTAGTAATTGATTGACTTGATTTTTTTCTGAAAATACACTCTTATAGTGTATACATCTTTGCTATAAAATATAAAAATATTGCTTATTAGATTTTGGGAATCTTTGGGAATTATTTCCAAAAAAAATATTTGGGAATTACGACGGATTACGGGCACCCACAACTAAGGCCGCCTCCTCCACGAGGGATTACGGGCACCCACAGCTAGCTCCTCCACCTTTGGGAATCGCCTCAGCACAGCAGGCGGCCGCTACTTCGCCCGCACCGGCCGGGCTGGTGAGATCCGTCCGCGCGCACACCATCTTCTCCTCACCTGCGACCTTCTTCCCCAATTTCGTCACTGGTTGTTCCCACAATTTCCTCAATTTCGTCACTAGTTGTTCCACAATTTCCTTGAAGTGTTGCCCGCTTTACCAGATCTTGTGCTCCTTGTTGCTAAGCCTGTCTCTTATACACATCTAGCTTCGGATTGGAAAGGAATTTGGAAATGGTGGTGGTGGTGGTGCGGGGCTGGGACGGGTTGTCAGAGCGGTGGACTTGACGAAGCGGGGCGAGCAAGAGGACGACGACTCTCTCAAATCTGTGAGCCCGTGACGAGGGGAGTGAATGACAACTGACAACCCCTTTGTTGCTTTCGGGTGCAGCTACTTTTGGCTTGCCAGCGTGCTTGCGTGTACTCATGGCTCGCTCAGCTCAGTAATAACGTGTGAGTGGCTGCTAATGCTGGGCTAGCTTGCTGCGGAAATGCTGGGAAACGGATTTTCTAGGTGAGTGGTATCACGAGACTTGAGCCATAGTAGAAATTGCTTCAAAACAAAAGAGCCATACTAGAAATTTGGATGTCGATGGGATTTTTTTTTCATGAGAAAATATGCTAAAATCTCGATGCTGTTTTTTGGAGGGCAACGTATCCTATGCAAACCAGCTTCGTGTGCAAACTATGCAAACTCCCACCATATCCACCGGATCCCCATCCGATGGTCATATAGAGATGTGAGAAATTTTAGCAATTAAATCCTCCAACCGTTAGCTTTTCTAATTATCTAAAATCCCCCCTCCTAGCACCGGATCAGGAACGGAGGGAGCGTCGTTTCCCGTCGCATCGTCGCCGTCGCCGTGGGACTCGACGCCGCCGCCGCCGACCTGCCATCAGCTCATTCAATGCCTTTGCACTCAACTCAGCCCCTGGAGCTAACCAAGTCACCAACACCACCAGTAGTGGCCACAGAGACAAGATATTTCTTGGTCATGCAGCCGGGCCTGCCAAAGTCAAGAGTTCAGAACACATAATGAGTTCAACTGTCTCTCACAGTTTATTATTACTCCCTGTAAAACTTCCAGTTTCTTGATCATTGGTATGAACCACAACAAAACCATATAGCTTCTTGTTCTGAACCACAATAGAGCCTTGCTGGTATGAACTTGAACAGAGGCATAGCTTCTAGATTGGCCCATAATCTGTTGCAGTGAGAACTAAAGCTCAGTTACAAGTGTAGTTCAGAATGAAGTAAATAGTTCACTCTGTACCAAAACAGTATTTTTTTTCGTTGTGGTGGTGCATCTGCCTACTAGCATGCCAAAAAGATCATTTTTTTTTTGTTGTGGTGGTGCAGCTGCCTACTAGCATGCCAAAAAGATCAGATGTAACACAATAGGGTAAGTTATGATTTGTGCTAGCAGATGTGAAACATAACCTATTTGTTTTCTGCTGTGGAAATGGACTGTTGGATGGTACCTGTACCTGGGTTTCATTTTTGTGTGCATGTGGTTGCTACAAGCCTACAAGAGAGAAGTGATGCTATTAACTTAAGATCACTAGTGTATACCATATTATACGTACAGTGGCACATACATCCAGACAGGATCATCATGTTTGCTACTGTTCCCTACTACCGTGCCCTGTGTCAGAATTACTTCCAAACAGCGACGTGGACAGCGAAGGGGAAGGGGCAGCACTGCCCTCCGGTGGAGGGGATTGGAAAATCCAAAAATTTCCTCGTGGGGTCATTCCATCCCCGGGCTAATCAGGCCGGTGCTTCCAAAGTAGCCCTTAGGGAATCTTGGTTTATCCTGTTAACCACAGCTTAACCCTTGTGGCTTTGATCTGACATGTTTAGTGTACGCATAGCAAGATCTGCTAATTACAGATCATAAAACAAAGTATTCTGACTGCACAAAATCACATCATCAAACATGAAATGGATCAAAAATTTGCCTTCTTTTCCTTTCTGAAGTGTTGTGTACATTTGTACTATACTATATACACATATGGGCAATTGTATCAGGATCAACCTGCAAAAAAAAATTGTATCAAGATCGGCAAATCTTCAAAACTGCTGATGCTGGTCACAGGATGTTCAGAACAATGAGTATCTATGAGCTAAGGATGTTTAGGAGAGAAACTCTGCTCTGGGCCAATATCCTGAACAGATGTCCTGCTCCGCTCTCAAGATCTCCAATGCTGCACTCTGGCACCTGCAATTGGTCCTCCTCGCAAACAACTGATTTTCTCTTGTAAAATGCCTTCGAGACAAGAGACTGCTTAGGCATTTCGATTTGCTTTGACAAGAGCTGCAGTGTGGGCTCAAGTAGAGAGATGATCTCCCTAGCCTTGGTCAGCAGCCTGATCATCGTGCAATCTGTTTTGTCAGAAGTTGCCTTCTTGCTTGGTTTTTTTTGAACCAAAAACAGTGAGGGAGGCCCCCCGCTGTACATTAATTTATTGAAAGTGGGGAAAAAGAGGTTTACTTACACAGCTGTACAAAGGGGAAACTCAACACCGCTGTAGATGTCTCCAAGCCTCCTCAAACCATCACACATTGTGATGATACATGTGGACGGTGAGGAGATGATTGCCTCTAGAATGTCCAGCTCCTGTTGCACTTCAGCTTCGCTGGAGTGAGACCTAGACGGCAAGGAAGGGGTGAGGAGGAGAATTAAACTGAGTTTCAGTTATTTGACAGGGCCAAAAAGGGGGTCTTCAGGGAGTCCTTCATTCGGTGAGCTTGAGTGGAGCACTCATCTTTGAAATTTCTTTTCCAAATATTGACAGCTGCTGGACAATTTTCAAAGATGGTGCTATTCCTTTGTTTCCAAATGTGCCAAGCTGAAATTATGAAGATTTCCATGAAGAAGTTGTGACCAAAATCCTGTCTGGCAGCTTGTAGCATTTGAAAGAAAGGGGGTTCCTAGGTGCCATTGAATTCCAATATGTTGCCAGCAGGAAACAGCAAAAGGGCATGTGAAGCAGAGATGAAGGGCAGTTTCTTCTCTTTGGGCTGAGCATATGACACAATTATAGTTGTTGCCCTCAATCTTGTAATTCTTTCTTTTTAGTAGGCTTCTGGTGTTTATTAGTAGGAGCCAAGAGAAAACTCTTAGCTTGTTGCAGCATCTTAACTTCCAAATCCAAAGAAAGGATCTAGGAGGATGGAAGTTTTTGTAAATGTGGTTGTAAAAGCTTTTGGATGTATACTTTGGTGATCCCCATATATAATGCCATTGGTCTTTTTCAGCCTGTCCCACTTGTGTATTTTCTATAATTTCCTGCAATTCTTGTAGTTCTTGATGAGCTTGCTCTGAGAGGGGCAGGTGGAAGAGTGAGAAGATATCCGTTGCCTTCTTGAAAATTGAAATGTTGTTTAGCCTTCTTCACCAAGCGGACAAAACAGCTGCATCATCTCCTTTCCTCATAACCATTTGAAGCTCTTGGATGATGGCCTTCAAATCAACGAAGATCTCTTGCATGGTGTTGCAGAGATCCAGCAGCTCAAGAGAAGACTCGATTTCTCCATCCAACATTTTCTTTTGCTGGGAAGAGGAAACTTGGTTGCTTGGCAAGTGAATCAACTCTTCAACACCGCTGTAGATGTCTCCAAGCCTCCTCAAACCATCACACATTGTGATGATACATGTGGACTGTGAGGAGATGATTGCCTCTAGAATGTCCAGCTCCTGTTGCACTTCAGCTTCGCTGGAGTGAGACCTAGACGGCTCGGCAAGCTTATCGATCTTAGATGGCAAGCCATATCTGCAGGATGTAGCTGAAACTTCTTTCTGTATTGAGGTGGAAGAGATGAGAAGCAAAGAGCAAATTTTGTTTGATGAGCCAAATGCTCTGCTGAGGCCAAGGTGCCATTGAATTCCAATATGTTGCCAGCAGGAAACAGCAAAGGGGCATGTGAAGCAGAGATGAAGGGCAGTTTCTTCTCTTTGGGCTGAGCATATGACACAATTATAGTTGTTGCCCTCAATCTTGTAATTCTTTCTTTTTAGTAGGCTTCTGGTGTTTATTAGTAGGAGCCAAGAGAAAACTCTTAGCTTGTTGCAGCATCTTAACTTCCAAATCCAAAGAAAGGATCTAGGAGGATGGAAGTTTTTGTAAATGTGGTTGTAAAAGCTTTTGGATGTATACTTTGGTGATCCCCATATATAATGCCATTGGTCTTTTTCAGCCTGTCCCACTTGTGTATTTTCTATAATTTCCTGCAATTCTTGTAGTTCTTGATGAGCTTGCTCTGAGAGGGGCAGGTGGAAGAGTGAGAAGATATCCGTTGCCTTCTTGAAAATTGAAATGTTGTTTAGCCTTCTTCACCAAGCGGACAAAACAGCTGCATCATCTCCTTTCCTCATAACCATTTGAAGCTCTTGGATGATGGCCTTCAAATCAACGAAGATCTCTTGCATGGTGTTGCAGAGATCCAGCAGCTCAAGAGAAGACTCGATTTCTCCATCCAACATTTTCTTTTGCTGGGAAGAGGAAACTTGGTTGCTTGGCAAGTGAATCAACTCCTCAACACCGCTGTAGATGTCTCCAAGCCTCCTCAAACCATCACACATTGTGATGATACATGTGGACGGTGAGGAGATGATTGCCTCTAGAATGTCCAGCTCCTGTTGCACTTCAGCTTCGCTGGAGTGAGACCTAGACGGCAAGGCAAGCTTATCGATCTTAGATGGCAAGCCATATCTGCAGGATGTAGCTGAAACTTCTTTCTGTATTGAGGTGGAAGAGATGAGAAGCAAAGAGCAAATTTTGTTTGATGAGCCAAATGCTCTGCTGAGGCCTATTTATACGCAGCAAGGTTATGAGACAGCACCAGTTGAAGGGAAGGCAAACAGCATCTTGCCAATTCATCTCCTCAATGTTGTCCATCAAGGTGTGAGATCTGGCAGCGGCATATGGAATCTGTTCCCTTCATCACCCATGTGTTTATTTCAAATTTGTAGTGCACCAGCTATTCTCCCAGTGATCTATCACATTTCATGTTCCGACTATTGGCAACAAGAATCAACAGGTTAGTTACTCTACTGGCCAATCTTGACACAATTGCACGCTTAAGAGATTAGTTTAATGATCACTAACCAAGTATTATCGGTGAAATGCAGTGTTATGTAGTTGTTGCACAGTTGTTAGTGTCAGTAGGTATTTTATTCCACACAACTCGTGCAACTTACACGCGTTACCTCGTGTGCTGGAGCTGGCTTGCTTTAGCTGCAAATAGCAAGATCCACTGGACAAGGATCTGCTGCTTGTTGTTGAGGCAACATATAGCATCTGAGCAACATGGCCATCTCATAATAAAGCCATGCAAAGATCAACTTGAACAATGTGCCATAAAGCCTCTAACTACAAAAACAGTCATCAATATTACCAGAAAAGTCTTTTGAATGGATGCTCAAACTTGGGTCATTGTATCACACGATTTACATAACAGTAAAATGACAAGAAGTGAACCAAAATTGTGCTTTTGTTTTCATCTGAGTAATTTTCTGTACAATTCATGCAGTGATCAGCTGATCCTCTAAAAGGCGGATGCTAATCATAGGGGCTCGGAGTTGTTACACCTATCTACAAGCTCAGAGTGTTGAGAAGGAGACTCTGCTTTGGACCAATGTTTTGAACAGAGTCTCGACTCCACCCTCCAGATCAGCAATCTCCAACTCCAAGGATTGTAATTTCTCCCCATCACGTACAACTTTTTCTTCTGGAATGTCTTGTGGATGAGAGACCACTTGCTAGAACTTTGTGTTGCAATCCGCTTCACATGATATGTGATGATGACACAAGAATCGAAACAGCAATATTGCTAGCTTCAGCCAACAGCTTGACCACCCTGCAGTTATGCTGGTTAATTGAAGTAGACTCATTGCTGATCTTCTTGAAGTGCTTTTGAGCCTTCTTTGCAAAACGGATACAGCACTGAAACTGGATCTTGGCTTCAACTGCAGCAGCGTCTCCTCTTTTGGTAATCAATTGCATCTCCTGAATGCTCGCCTTAATATCTGAGAAACTATCTTGCATGGAACTGCAGAGATCGAGCAGCAGGAGAGAGCTCTCGAGCTCGTCCTCCACTGCTTTCCTTCGCTTAGGCTGCCACAGGCTGACTTGGCTGCTACACAAGCGCATGATCTCCTCAATATTGTTGTACACACTTCCAAGCCTCCTCAAAACATCATACATTGTTTCAGACTTTCAGTGGTTGCGGAGGCTGATGAGATAGTTTCCTTAATGATCTGCAACTGATCCTCAACACTGGTTTCATCGGAGCAAGGGCTAGAAGGTGCACTTGCAGATCTTATTTGGCAAGCCATGCTTGGAGCAAAAACTGCATTGGTATCTTCCTTTGTAGAGGAGAAGGGAAGAAGAATGGTGCTCTAATGGTGTCTACCCTCTGGGCTTCTCTCTATATATAATGAACGAAGTAGGATCATTACCGCACTTGAATCAGCAGACAAGAAGAATAATCGTGCCAGTTGAGTTGCTTGTGAATTTGCCACCCATCTCTAAGGCAGGTTGATGCTTTTCTTTGATAATTTATTGGTTCAGGCATCCAAATAAGTGTATGAACCTGTCATGTCTCAGTTGTTGGAAGCAAACATGTACACAAAAAATGTAGTTTTGTGTTAGATCTAGATCATGCACATGATGCTTAAACATTACATGGTGACTAACCTCATTAAGCAGCATTGAGCATTGTTGTCATGTTTCAGCTGCAATTTTGGGTAGGCCTGTCGGGCTTGATGTTGGACCAACATTGGCATTTCATAACATGAGTTGGCCTCACAGGGAGACAAGATACAAGCACTCTCTAGCTCCTATCCTTGAAATGAAGAGATGTGAAGAAAATAACGTTTGACTCTGTTATTTTGTTTCCACCAAGGTCCCTTTCAAACCTGCTCTGCTCTTGTTTGACGAGCGATGGACTGTACCAGAAAATCAAGACAACTGTAATGGTACACACTGGCACATGAAGACATGAAGAAAGTATGGTATGTGTATGCATACGAACTTCTTTGGACATTAAAGTCATTATATTTTATACACATTTTCTTTTTCCACTCGTTGAAATCTATTTATATGACTAGTAAATCCTTTAACATGTGGCGGTGGAGAACATAAAATCAGATGGTAGAAGAGAGTCTAGTCTGGATCAATTTTCTGAATGGGCTTTCAACACCACTCTCTAGACTGCAGCTTCTTATTGTTCCATACAATTATTGTTTACCTTAATGGTTTTTTCAGAGAAACAACAGTTTTGTTCAAATTTGATAGGCCATTCTCCAGTGGCAACGTATCCTATGCAAATCAGCTTCGTGTGCAAACTATGCAAACTCCCACCATATCCACCGGATCCCCATCCGATGGTCATATAGAGATGTGAGAAATTTTAGCAATTAAATCCTCCAACCGTTAGCTTTTCTAATTATCTAAAATCCCCCCTCCTAGCACCGGATCAGGAACAGAGGGAGCGTCGTTTCCCGTCACATCGTCGCCGTCGCCGTGGGACTCGACGCCGCCGCCGCCGACCTGCCATCAGCTCATTCAATGCCTTTGCACTCAACTCAGCCCCTGGAGCTAACCAAGTCACCAACACCACCAGTAGTGGCCACAGAGACAAGAGACCTCACGATTACATCACTCTCCAATAGGAGAAGTGAAGGATGGCTGCTCATGGTGAGATGAGCGAAGGGGGCGGAGACGGGCGGGTGGAGACGGGTGGGCAGAGAGCTAAGGACGTCGAGGGAAGACGGAGGCTGACGCTCGTGCCTAGGCCGTGGGCGACTGCGGAGGTTAGAGCGAGAGATGGCAAGGTGAGTTCATCGTTGTTTGCAGACTCGGATAGAACGACGGAGGTTGCAGACGTCGAGGTCCGGCCGGAGAGCTTGGAAGACGCTTCTGTGCAGGATTCACATCAGCACTGGAGTAATGCGAGGTCGAGCGTAGGCTCGTCGTCCGACCCATTGTTAGGGCTGAGAATGGAGGGGTCTGGTTCCCGTTTCTGGCCCCTAGCAGATGAGGAGAGCTCCGTCGTGAGCTCTGACAGTGAAGTGGAGGAAGACAATCGATCAGTAGCAGCAGTGCCCTGCCTGTGTGAGCCGGCGCAGCAGTCATCCCTAAGGGATGGAGATGCATCATCATACGAGGATTTTGTGCGTAGCACTATCTCAAGCCATGGTTGTTCGTTGCGGACAGCTTCGGAGGAGAGTAGCGGTCCTAGAAAAGGCAGACAGTTGCGGGCTTTGCAAGGTCGGGTTGAAAATCGTCTGAGTTCGGCAGGCAAACCGTGGCGAGGTCCATTGCCATCGGTGAGAGCTTCGCCCAGGATATCACTAGGGGATATTTGGGCAAGAGATCTTCGTTCTGGGAAGAGTGACTCGCCCGTGCGCCTGGCGTTTTTTGCTCGCGAAGAACGGGCGACGGCGTGCTCAAAGGCACTGTCGTTGAAGGAGACGGAGCGTGGGCGTTTAGATCCAGATGGAAATTTCAATTTTCGAATTCCTGTGTCGACTCATCTCCACGTACCCGTTGGGGGGTGCAGCGCGGATCATAAATGTGCCAGACCAGCGTTTCGTATTACGAGCGGCTTAGGGGTGCTTCTGCAAAGAGCTGGTAAGCCTGTCGGCTTGTTATCTTGTGAACCTTTCATTTCCCCGTCTTTTGGTTTCTCGTGCTCCTCTCAGACGGCGCCGGGGATGGCTGGAAGGCAGTGGGAGGAGAGAGGGCTCCGAGCTGGCGGGGATCACATGGAGAGAGGGTTTAATCGTGGGAGAGTGTCTAGGCCAGCCTTTGATCCGCCGTTCCAGCCTTACAGAGGGCGACCGGGAGGCAAGGGTTTGGAGGCAGGTGCGGGCTACCAAAGGAGGTTTGATGGAAGAGGCAATGGTGTCCATGGTGATGGATGGCTTGATCCGCGTGGGCGGAGCTCGGTTTATGGCCGTGGTGGAAGAGGTGGTAGGGGTTTTGGGGGCCGGGGTTGGAAGCAAGCTAAGAATGGAAACTTGCAGGAGGGGAGTGCAGTTGATGGTTCCAAGGTGCCATTGAATTCCAATATGTTGCCAGCAGGAAACAGCAAAGGGGCATGTGAAGCAGAGATGAAGGGCAGTTTCTTCTCTTTGGGCTGAGCATATGACACAAATAGTTGTTGCCCTCAATCTTGTAATTCTTTCTTTTTAGTAGGCTTCTGGTGTTTATTAGTAGGAGCCAAGAGAAAACTCTTAGCTTGTTGCAGCATCTTGACTTCCAAATCCAAAGAAAGGATCTAGGAGGATGGAAGTTTTTGTAAATGTGGTTGTAAAAGCTTTTGGATGTATACTTTGGTGATCCCCATATATAATGCCATTGGTCTTTTTCAGCCTGTCCCACTTGTGTATTTTCTATAATTTCCTGCAATTCTTGTAGTTCTTGATGAGCTTGCTCTGAGAGGGGCAGGTGGAAGAGTGAGAAGATATCCGTTGCCTTCTTGAAAATTGAAATGTTGTTTAGCCTTCTTCACCAAGCGGACAAAACAGCTGCATCATCTCCTTTCCTCATAACCATTTGAAGCTCTTGGATGATGGCCTTCAAATCAACGAAGATCTCTTGCATGGTGTTGCAGAGATCCAGCAGCTCAAGAGAAGACTCGATTTCTCCATCCAACATTTTCTTTTGCTGGGAAGAGGAAACTTGGTTGCTTGGCAAGTGAATCAACTCTTCAACACCGCTGTAGATGTCTCCAAGCCTCCTCAAACCATCACACATTGTGATGATACATGTGGACGGTGAGGAGATGATTGCCTCTAGAATGTCCAGCTCCTGTTGCACTTCAGCTTCGCTGGAGTGAGACCTAGACGGCAAGGCAAGCTTATCGATCTTAGATGGCAAGCCATATCTGCAGGATGTAGCTGAAACTTCTTTCTGTATTGAGGTGGAAGAGATGAGAAGCAAAGAGCAAATTTTGTTTGATGAGCCAAATGCTCTGCTGAGGCCTATTTATACGCAGCAAGGTTATGAGACAGCACCAGTTGAAGGGAAGGCAAACAGCATCTTGCCAATTCATCTCCTCAATGTTGTCCATCAAGGTATGAGATCTGGCAGCGGCATATGGAATCTGTTCCCTTCATCACCCATGTGTTTATTTCAAATTTGTAGTGCACCAGCTATTCTCCCAGTGATCTATCACATTTCATGTTCCGACTATTGGCAACAAGAATCAACAGGTTAGTTACTCTACTGGCCAATCTTGACACAATTGCACGCTTAAGAGATTAGTTTAATGATCACTAACCAAGTATTATCGGTGAAATGCAGTGTTATGTAGTTGTTGCACAGTTGTTAGTGTCAGTAGGTATTTTATTCCACACAACTCGTGCAACTTACACGCGTTACCTCGTGTGCTGGAGCTGGCTTGCTTTTGAATGGATGCTCAAACTTGGGTCATTGTATCACACGATTTACATAACAGTAAAATGACAAGAAGTGAACCAAAATTGTGCTTTTGTTTTCATCTGAGTAATTTTCTGTACAATTCATGCAGTGATCAGCTGATCCTCTAAAAGGCGGATGCTAATCATAGGGGCTCGGAGTTGTTACACCTATCTACAAGCTCAGAGTGTTGAGAAGGAGACTCTGCTTTGGACCAATGTTTTGAACAGAGTCTCGACTCCACCCTCCAGATCAGCAATCTCCAACTCCAAGGATTGTAATTTCTCCCCATCACGTACAACTTTTTCTTCTGGAATGTCTTGTGGATGAGAGACCACTTGCTAGAACTTTGTGTTGCAATCCGCTTCACATGATATGTGATGATGACACAAGAATCGAAACAGCAATATTGCTAGCTTCAGCACAAATTTACGTGGGCAATTGCTCGGCCGGTTCCAACGTATGAGAAGTTGGATAGAGTGCTGGTGAGCACGGAATGGGAACTAAAGTTTCCATTAGCCACGGTCGAAGCACTTAGCAGGGAAATATCAGATCATACACCTCTTCTACTCAATACTGGGGAGACAACCAAGGGCAAGAACAATAATTCTTTTAAATTTGAACTAGGTTGGCTTTTGAAAGATGGCTTTTTTGAGTCAATTTCAGAAGTTTGGCAGAAAGAGAAGAGAGGGGTTACACCTATACAGAGGTGGCAAAATAAAATTCGGAGGCTACGACAATATCTCAGGGGATGGGGAAAAAATATGTCAGCAGCATATAAAAAGGAAAAGCAAGAACTGATGAGGAAGGCTGACGAACTTGATAAGAAGGCTGAGTCCCAGCTGTTAAGCCAGCATGAGATGGACTTAAAGCAGTGTGTTAAGGATAGACTTGCTCAGCTTCTTAGAGAGGAAGAAGTGAGATGGTTCCAAAGGGCAAAGACTAACAAGATTTTAAAATGAGATAGAAACACAAAATATTTTCAGATGATAGCAAACGGGAAAAGAAGGAAAACTAGAATTTTCCGGCTTGAGCAAGAGGAAAATACATCACAAAGTATTACAAAGGACTTTTTGGAAAACCGGAGAGAAATAATTTTTCAATGGATGAGTCTATGACAGATGACATTCCAAGAGTTACTCATCTAGAGAATGAGGCTTTGGAGGCAGAATTTTCAGAAAAGGAGGTGCGTGATGCTATATTTCAAATGAAACATAACAAAGCTCCGGGACCGGATGGTTTTCCTGCGGAGTTTTACCAGATCTTTTGGAGTCTCATCAAAGATGACCTAATGGCCATATTTCGAGATTTTCATAGGGGGGATCTTCCTTTATTTAGCATCAATTTTGGAATTATAACTTTACTACCAAAAGAACAAGAGGTTAAGAAGATTCAACAGTATCGACCTATTTGTATGCTCAATGTTAGCTTCAAGATCTTTACAAAGGTCATTGCTAACAGGCTTTCTTTGGTGGCTAATAAAGTTATTAGACCATCGCAATCAGCCTTCTTACCTGGAAGGAATATTTTAGAGGGTGTGGTAGTTTTACATGAGACATTGCATGAAATATGTAGGAAGAAACATAAGGGTATTATTCTCAAATTAGATTTTGAGAAAGCATATGATAAAGTCAATTGGGATTTCTTGCAGCAAGTGTTGAGAATGAAGGGGTTCTCAAGTAAATGGTGCCAATGGATTGAGCAGATTGTCTCAGGTGGAAGCGTATGTGTTAAAGTAAATGATGAGTTGGGGCATTTTTTCCAAACTAAGAAGGGGCTGCGACAAGGTGATCCACTTTCGCCCGTTCTTTTTAACCTGGTGGGTGACATGTTAGCTGTTTTAATTGAGAGATCAAAAGTTCAGAACCATTTCAATGGTCTGGTACCACATCTTGTTGAGGGCGGTCTCTCAATTCTGCAGTATGCAGATGACACGATACTCTTCTTGGATGATGACGTAGATAAGGCTAAAAATCTCAAACTAGTGCTATGCGCTTTTGAGAAGCTTTCAGGCCTTAAGATTAACTTTCACAAAAGTGAGTTGTTCAGTTTCGGTGAAACAAAAAAGAGAGTTTCAGAATATGTAGACTTATTTGGCTGTAAAGAGGGGGTTATGCCTTTTAAATATCTAGGAATTCCGATGAGTCCGCGCAAGCTTTCAGATAAAGATTGGAGCATCATAGAGGAGAGATTTCAGAAAAAGTTGAGTAGTTGGAAAGGCAAGCTTCTTTCATCAGGAGGAAGGCTTGTCCTAATTAATTCAGTACTCTCTAGTTTACCAATGTATATGCTGTCCTTTTTTAGAATACCTAAAGGTGTTCTTAAAAAACTTGACTATTATAGATCAAGGTTTTTTGGGCAGAGTGACGAGCATAAGAAGAAGTACAGACTTGCTAGGTGGAATATCCTCCGCAAGCCAAAGAGTGTGGGGGGTCTGGGTATAGTTGATCTTGATATTCAGAACAAATGCTTATTAAGCAAATGGTTGTTTAAGCTGGTAAATGAGGAAGGTTTATGGCAAGACATTCTAAGAAAGAAATATCTTCAGAACAAAACCCTTACCCAAGTAGAAAAGAAAAGAGGGGATTCACACTTTTGGTCAGGTCTGATGGAAGTCAAAAATCTTTTTCTTGGAATGGGGCGGTTCAAGGTCCAAGATGGTACTCGGACTAGATTCTGGGAGGACTTGTGGCTTGGCGATGAACCTTTCATGTTAGCCTACCCCTCACTGTATAGAATTGTTAGAGGGAAGAATGTTACAGTGGCTCAAGTACTAAGTACTTGTCCACTTAACGTTTCTTTTAGACGGGCAGTGGTGGGGGATGTATGGAACCAGTGGTTGAAATTGGTGGGGAATCTCTTGATGGTGCAGCTTAATAGGGGCAAGGATTCTTTCATATGGACAAAAAGCAAAACCTTTTCTGTGCAGGCAATGTATTACACTATAATGGTTGGGGTGGGAGTACCAATAAATATTTTTTTGTGGAAAATTAAGATTCCCCTGAAGATCAAAATTTTCCTTTGGTATTTAAAACAAGGTGTGATCCTCACTAGAGATAATCTGGCCAAGAGGCAGTGGAAAGGGTGTACTGATTGTTGTTTCTGTAGTTTACATGAGACAAACCAACACCTCTTTTTTGATTGTCCAGTGGCAAGATTGGTTTGGAATGTTATTAGCATAACTTTTGGCATTACACGACCAGGGAATGTTAGGGATCTTTTTGGGGTTTGGATTAGGAGTTTTCCTTATAATCAAAGAAGTTTAGTGCTGCTGGGAGTGGCTGCAGTTTGCTGGGCCATTTGGCTTGATAGAAACGATGTGGTCTTTCACAGATCGAAACCTAACTCGTGTTTGCAGGTAATTTTTAGAGGAGCGTTTTGGATTAGAAGCTGGTCGATCCTATCAAAAGAAGAAGAGAGGGACAACTTAAGATTTGGGAGTCAAAGACTGGAGACAACGGCACTGGAGTTAGTAAACAAGTTCGGCTGGAATGTCATGAAAAGGATTATGTTCTAGAGTAAACTGTTCACTGTTGTATGCAGCAGTGATTGGGTTTCTGTTTTGTTTTTTGTTTCTCTGATGTTGGAGATTCCTCCTTCAGGGTGCGGCTTGAATGCCAGCAGTGTTTGTACTCTTTCGGTTGTAGGCTGTTGAACATAATGGCTGAGACCGGGTTTACCCCCTTTTTCTAAAAAACATCACTCTCCAATCTCCAATTCCGGCCAAGACGAGACGAGCCCAAACGGTCTCATCTGAAACCCCTCCCAATCGTGCTCCCTCCCATCCACGGAATTGATCAGTCTCTGGGCCGCGTGAGCCAGAGGGAGCTGAGCGCCCGGAGCCTGGAGAAGTAGTCGCTGACGACGAACAGCGCGTGCGTGGCCTGCCGCGTGGTGAGGATCCGGCACATCTGCTGCAGCGTCTGGTGCTGGAGCAGGTCCGCCTACCGGAGGAAGTTCTCCACGGTGGCGAGCTTGCCCATGCCACGGCCATCTGCCCCATGTAGTTGGTCACCCCATCCGCCGGCGACGCCCCCGGCCCGC
>OAMR01000717.1:197115-220095 GCA_900205405.1 Echinochloa crus-galli | reverse complement strand
GAAAACGAAAACGATAGATAAAAAGGACGAGAAAGTAGGGCTGAATCCAAGTCAGCAAGGTGACATGACGTGTGGATCCACCGTGGCAATCAAAACTACTTAAAACAAGTCAAAACTGGAGGGAGGTGCTGTGGCTATTAATACACGGTTTACACGGTACGATGGTTACATATTTCTGGGTTTCAGAGTTCCATGGTCGAAATCAAGCCGAGGATATAGTTGGATGGTTAAAATTAGACTTTTTCCATTATATAGATGATGAACTCTTACTTTTATAATACTTGAAGATGAAAAATACACTCTTTTTCCAAGATTTTTGTACCCGACTAATGTGATTTCTCGCCCTATAAGTTAAAAGAGGTTTCTTCAGCTGATAGATTACCCAGTTCAATAGATATCAGTTAGCAACACTAAATAGAAGAGTGCATGTTTCTAGATACCAAAACCAGCTAGCCTTCAGTATGATGCCCAACCACTGTCTTAGCTACTCAGTTTTTTCTGGAACCGTTCTTCTATCACTCCCCAATCCTTGTTCGTGATTCTTTTTGTGTTCATAGGAATCCCCAAATACTTGAAAGGTAATTTCCCTTCCTTACATCCAAAAACGTGTACAAAGTCTACCGCTCTCTCCTTAGCCTTCCCAAAGCAGAAGACTTCACTCTTGTGAAAATTGATCTTTAGCCCTGATAGCTTTTCAAAAGCACACAAAACTAATTTCAAATTTTTTGACTCTTCGATATCATTTTCCATAAAAAGGATTGTGTCATCAGCGTATTGAAGGATTGATAAACCTTCATCCACTAGGTGAGGCACTAGACCCCGGAAAAGACCTCTCCCTTTAGCTCTAGAAATCAGAACGGCCAACATATCAGCCACTAGGTTAAAGAGGATAGGAGATAAAGGGTCTCCCTGTCTCAGCCCCTTTCTTGTTTGGAAAAAGTGCCCCAAGTCATCATTTACCTTAACCCCAACACTCTCTCCTGACACTATGCTCTCTATCCATTTGCACCAAGTATCAGAGAACCCCTTCATTTTCATGGTTTGTTGAAGAAAATGCCAATTTACTTTGTCATATGCCTTCTCGAAATCCAATTTCAGAATTACCCCATCCATTTTTTTCCTTTTGATCTCGTGCAAAGTTTCATGTAAAACTACCACCCCTTCCATGATATACCTACCAGACATAAAAGCCATCTGGGAAGGCCTTATGACCTTATTGGCAACCAACAGAGTCCTATTTGCAATTACTTTAGTGACAATTTTAAAACTGACATTCAGCATGCAAATGGGTCTATACTGCTCAATTCTGGTTACATCGTTCAGTTTAGGAATAAGGGTGATGATTCCAAAATTTAGACTGTACAAAGGCAGTCTGCTATCCTGGAAATCTTTAAATAAGGCCATCAAATCGTTTTTTATTAAGCTCCAAAAAACCTGGTAGAATTCTGCAGGGAATCCATCCGGTCCTGGAGCTTTGTTGTGTTTCATTTGGAAAATGGCCTCTCTCACCTCATTTTCAGAAAAGTCCGCCATTAACAGCTCATTTTCCTCTCTTGACACTTGGGGAATATCTTCCCTCATGTCCTCATTAAGAGTGTAATCATTCCTCAGTGGTGCACCAAAAAGATTCTTGTAATAACTTGTTATGTACTTCTTCAGCTTTTCGTCTCCCTCTATCACTCCCTCGTTTTGGTCCAGCCGAAAGATTCTAGTTTTCCTACGCTTACCCCCAGCTACCAACTGAAAGTATTTAGTGTTGCTGTCCCCTTCCAAAAGATCAATCGTTTTGGCCCTCTGGAACCACTTCAACTCTTCCTCTCTTAGCAATTGTGTCAACCTATCCTTAATACACTGCTTCAAATCTATCTCCTGCTGGTTTAACAGCTGAGTCTCGGCCTTCTTATCTAGTTCATCAGCTTTTCTCAACAATTCTTGCTTTTCTTTCCTTTCTGCTCCTCCCAAGTCCTTTGCCTAGCCCCTTAGGTATTGGCGCAGCTTCCTAATTTTATTCTGCCACTTTTGCATTGCATTAGCCCCCCGATTTTCGCTATTCCAGACTTTTGACACTAGGTCAAAAAAATCTTCCTTAAGCAGCCAACCCAATTCAAACTTAAACAAAGGATTATTATTCCCCCTGGATCTCTCTCCTGTGTTCAACAGGAGTGGAGTATGGTCAGAAAATTCCCTTGTTAGAGCCACCACCGTTGCAAGCGGGAATTTAACTTCCCATTCTGTGCTAACCAACACTCTATCTAGTTTCTCATAAGTTGGGACACTCAGCGAATTAGCCCAAGTGTATTTACGCCCCGACATCTCCAAATCCCTTAAGTCCAGGCTGTCAATGATTGCGTTAAAGAGGAAAGGCCACCTCTCATTATATCTCTCGTTATTTTTCTCACTAGGATTTCTGATGATGTTGAAATCTCTTCCCACCATTAGAGGGACCTTCTTCTTGCTACATGTATTCACAAGCTCGGCCAGAAAGGCCTCCTTGTATTCAGGTTGAGCAGCCCCATATACTGCAACCAAAACCCACTTAAAATCGTCAACTCTGTTCCTAACCCTGAATTTAACATAAAAATCCCCTTCCTCAATACTTCCTATATCTAAGTTCTCAAGATTTACCCCTAGGAGAATTCCCCCGGATTTTCCATGAGGCTGTCCAATGCCAGATAAAATTTTTCCCCCCATAGTAACTATCTAGGTTGGATTGGGAAAAATCTTTTTTACCAGTCTCCAAAAGAGCAATGAAGTCTAAGCCCTGCTCTTTGGACACATCTTTAAGGAATTTTGTTTTAGCCAAGTCACTAAGACCTCTGCTATTCCAAAAAATTCCTTTCATTTGGACACCCTTTTAGAGTTTACACTACCAGCCCTCCTAATTTTGCAAGCCTTTTTCATGAGTGACTTAGCACTAGACTTGCCTTTTTTCCTTTTCAATTTTATATCATCACTTAGATGATACATGTCATCATCAAAAACCTCTTCTAAAATGTCACCACACAGTTTTTTCACCGCAAATTCTTCCAACATATCTATACTATCTTCTTCATAATCACTGCAACAACCTACAACTGTTTCTTCCTCAAAGACCCTATTTTGAGTCCCCTGGTAATTATAAATTTGATACACAGATTTTTCTATGTCTTCCTTGGTAGCATCACATTTCACACCAATGTAATTTAACCAACTAACAGCATCATCCACGCAAACAGACCTAGCAATAGAGGTAGGGGATGGGGGTTCCATACCTTGCAGGTTCTCTAGCGCCTTTGATGCCGCCCGTCTTTGTGCTTTTTCCATGATGTGTTCATCTGAGGAACCCACCAGCCTTGGACTCGCCCTTGACGGTGCCACAAGTGCTTCTTGAACTGCTGCTGCTGCTGAAACCATCTTCATCTTCTCTTCTCCGAGCCCCTCATCCATCAGCTCCTCCACCTCATCCTCCCTCTGAAAATCAGTCATCTCAGTCTCATTATCCTTGTCACTCTCAATCTGAAACTCCCCTTCATCCTCTCCATTTTCTGCCATCACTTTATCAGCAGTTTCATCCAGCACATTTCCTACTGCAATGTCAACTATTTTTTCTGCTTGCTGCCTTAAAAAATTTGTGTATTCTTCTCTGATCATGCTCTGAATCTTGACTCTAAGGTCTTCCTGCTTCTCAGCCCATCCCACCGCTTCTCTTGCTAATTCAGAATCTTCTTTTCCTTCACTGTCCCCTCTCATTCTTTTGTGTTCTCTGTTTTTTGCACTCTCCTCCTCCACTATACTGTTTTCTGCCCCTTCTGGGTTCCATTCCACCTCCACTTCTTCTCCATTTTCATCCACCCCCCGCTTCTCAACTTCAAAGTCCAGCTCAAAATAATGATCCCCAATAACCACATCTAGGTGTGATGGGATCAAGCTCGGGTTTAGCACTGCCACAAATATTCTCCCATATTTGTTTTTCCTGGTAGTCTCCATATCAACAGTTTGAGTAGATCCTAGCATTGAGCCAACAGCCCACAGCTCCAAAAATTCCCTCAACTCCTCCCTAATTCCAAAAACTCGAATCCACACCTTAGGTAACAGATACCCTTCCTTCTTCTCTTGCCACCAGTCAAATCTGACTCTCACACCCTGAGTGATCCCTGTCTCCTTGACATCTGCTACACCGAAAGCTATCGCACTCTGCAGCTCAGTCTTGGAGGGGAATTTCGTGATGAAAGCGTGCCCGTGTTCAGTAAGCTCCCACACCCATTTCCCCGGGAACAGTCTCTGCAGCTGCACAATCACCTGTTCCTTCGAGATTTCCCCTCCCTCCACACTGATGAGGGCCATCCTGGTCTCTTTCTTTGCCCTAGGCAGAGCCGGCCACTGGATGTGGTAGAAACCCAGGCCATGTACCGCGTACCCTACCGCGTGCGCCACTGGCCTTGGCATCTTCAAAATTGGACATCTATGATTTGTGTGATCCTGGCCATTGCATATCACACAATACAACTCAGTCGTGCACTGCCCTGCAGCGTGGCCTTTCTTGGAGCATCTTGAACATTTGATCTCTGTTGTGCCATTCTGCTCTCCTGCCGTATCTTCCTTCTCTGCCTCTTCCATTCTTGCATCGCTACCCTGACTCTCTCCTTCCTTCTGATTCTGCTTGTCCTTCTCCACCCAACCATGCTTTGCTGAAAGTCCCTCCCCTTTGTTTTGATTTCCCGCATCCCCTCTGCCCCTGCCCCCGTTCCGGCCAAAAGCCCTACCAAACCCCTGATAGCCACTTCCACCATAAGCACCAGGAAAACCATACCTCGGCCACGTCCTGTTTCCGCCGAAACCTAGCGCAAAACCACGCCCATGGCCGCCAAACCTTCCGCCTCCCTGACCACCCATGAACTCCCTCCCGTCTCCTTGCCCTCTCCCTCGGAACCTCTGCATTGCTTCCCTGGATTGACCTCCTCCTCTACCATTCATCTGCTTGTACCCTGCTCCTCTCTGCATCTTGTTCTCCTCACTGGCTCGGCGCTCAGAGATTGGCGAGGTTCGCTTCGTTTCCAGCGCCGCTTGAAAGCCTTGGCGACTCGAGACAAAACCCCTCGGTCTCCCTCCTCTAGTAAAGAGCACTCCCAGGCCGGTCATTCCTTGAAACGAACCATGGGCTCCCACCTTGACTTTGGGCCCAAACCGTCGTTCTGGCCCACACGGCCCACCCAACAGCAGGTCTCTCCCTCCCTTCGACTCCTGCGCCGCCGCCGACGCCCTGCTCGCCTGCGCCGCCACCAGATGCGTCGCCGGCTCATCAGTAGCCGGCGCCGGACACGCCTTCAGCTCTGAGAGCACGCGTCTTGGACCCTCCACTCTACACTGTCTGCAATCCCTCACCGAGACATCCCCCAGAGTCAAAACCGGTGAGATTCGCCGGCGAGGGAGCGGTCCACGCCATGGCCTCCGCGCTTGAAATCTTCTCTCAGCGACCGCATCCACAATCCTCGTTGACAGCCTTCTCGGATGCTTCACCTGCCCTGCACCACAGTCAACGGAACCGAAACTTGGCGATGCCACATTAGTAGCCAGAGCTTCCGCTCTTCGTAAATCATCAAGCTCAAAACCAGCCTGAAATGCGTCACGCATAAACCTGACCGGAGAGCTTGGATCTGACCTTTCCTTCTCTTCGCTTTCTTCTTCGCCGCTTTCTTCCCCGGAGTTCTCCCCGTCTCCCAGTGCCCAGAATCTTGAGCTGCTCTTTGGTCCACCCGGCTCGCCTAGCGAGCCCGTCGGTGAGTAGATCCAGGGGGCCGAGTGCCTTCTGGCTAGCCTGTACGCCGGCGTGCGGTCCGGGGACGACCCAGTGTCGCTGAGCGGTAGACGGTCTGGGGGCGACCCAGCGTCGCCGTCGCCGCCGCTCCCGTAGTCACTCATTGTGCCGCCGCCACCCGCGGCTTCCTCACCTGGACATGTAGTCAGATAATGAACTGCCGCATCTCGAGTGATCCCAGTCCTGTCTGCTAGTTTAGCTGTGCAGTTGCTTCATCTTCTTTCACTATATAAAGAGGGAAGCCAAAGCCGGGAAGGCACCATTGCAGTAGCTTGCATTCTCTTTTCCTCCATCTCCAAAGAAAAAAAAAACAAAAGAAGCTTCACAGCTTCAGCTTCCACTCAAATCATGGCTTGCCACTTGAGATCTGTAAGTGTGCCTTCCACCCCTCGCTCCAACAAAGCTGCAGAGCCTAAAGGCAACCATCTCCACACCTTCAGTGGGCATTGAAACCATGGTTGATAGTTTGAACAAGATCGTGAGCATCTACAGCTGCATCGATGAGCTCACAAGCTTGCCCAGCAACCAGCGCCAACAGAGGAAGGCAGTGGAGGAGGAGCTCGAGCGCTCTCTTGTCCTGCTCGACCTCTGCAACGCCATGCAAGAGAACTTTGGAGAGCTCAAGGTCAGCGTTCAGGAGATGCAGCTGGTCCTTAAGAGAGGAGACGATGCGTCTCTTCAGACCAAGATTCAATCTTATGCCCGTTTGGCCAAGAAGACACAAAAGCAGTTCAAGAAGATCAACAGCAAGGCTGCTTCTGACATCGAAGGATGCAGGGTAGTCATGCTGTTGGCCGAAGCAAGGGAGATTGCTGTGTCGATGCTCGAATCGACATTACATCTCCTCTCAAAGCAGATCATGACTCCAAGTGCTAGCAAGTGGTCTCTTGTGTCCAAGGCATTCCAGAAGAAGAAAGTCGTTTGTGAGGACGAGCAATTGCAGGCATTGGAGTTGGACATTGTTGATCTTGAGAGTGGAGTTGCGACTTTGTTCAGGACACTGATCCAGAGCAGAGTTTCTCTTCTGAACACACTCACCTTGTAGACAGATAACACAATGACTCTTGACTCCCTGCGATTAGCATCCGCCTTTTAGAGGATCTGCTGATCATCGAAACAATTTTGATGTATATATGAGAGAAGTGTACAGAAATATACTCAATTGAAAAGCAAAGTTTTGGATCCATTCCCTGCTGTCAATTTTCTTTTATCTCCTAACTTGACACGTATGAATGACAGCTAAACAAATAAAAAATCATTGTGAAATGGGAGTGCTGCAGACCTGCAATTGAAGTTTCTTAGGAAACAAATAATTTACTCAGAAGATGCTCGTCACTATTGGTCTGTTAGTGAGGAATTTTTTCCTTGATGCTAACAACAGGCACAAGATCCATGTAAAGTGGATCCTGCTCCCTTAGCTGATAACATGCCAGCTCTAGCCATGAGATCTCTCGCTACTGATAGTAGATTAGCTGCCAATGCACAAGAAATTGGACAGCACGTGAATCATCTTGAAATCGCAAAATTTAGATTCTACTTGCTGAATGCACAGCAGACAGGAGAAACCTGCCAGCGTGACACGACGCATCGTGAACGCTGAAGTCAACTGTTCCTTCCTTGTACTACCATGCATCAACCAACGTAGCCAACAGCTCTTGTCATTGCACAGCTTGCCCCTCTGATCTCACAATCTGAATCTGATATTAAACTATGCATCCGTGCAGATGATTTTGCCAACCAATCACTAAAACATCCCATGCTTATCATAACCGATCTAAGGGGAGGATTGGGTGTGGATCAGCAGCGCGGTGGCCATGGCGCGGCGGCAGGTCGGCGACGATGGCTGGCGGCAGACGGGAAAGGATGCTCTGCTTGCAGCGGTGTCGCAACACTTGGTCCAGGTGGCCAAGGTTATTTTTGCCCGAGCATTTGGGTGGCGGTCTAGTCTTAGGATTGGCAGCTCTTAGTGTTCGGGATCCAGAAAACTTTCTTTTTTATTCTTTGGCTGTGTGTCGATTGGCAGAGGCCGGGATTATTTTTTCAGGCAGGTGTATCACCTCGATGTATCTAACTGAAAAGTAATAAAGCAATCCCATTTCCAAAAAAAAATGGGGACTGGACTGGGGAGAGCAGAAGCCAATCAGTCATGACCATGAGGGGGACTAATCTGAAAAGTTAGGGGTTTTATGCAAAATACCATTTTAGGGGGTTTTGTGCAAATATCTGTTAAATTGGCTGGAACCGGAGAGGCGGCGGGCGAGGGGAGGCGGCAGGACGGCCGCCCTCTATGGTCGCCGCCGCCGTTTCGCATCCGCAGCAGGGTGGCGGGCCCTCCGTCTCGCCGCAACCGCGGGCGAGCCGACGAACAGGTGTCGTAAGCCCCGCCCCCTCCTCCCTTCCATGAACGCGAATCGATTTGCTTCCTGCAGCTAGTATGCTGTTGAGTCGTGGCACTTGCAATGATATCTTCTTCATTTTCGAGCAGAATATCATTGGGATGTAAACATCCACGTTACCGAAAGCCAGAAGCGCCGACATCTATCCTGAGAGGAGACCTGCTCCATGCTTCACCAATCACCACGCAAGAAACAGATCAGCATTCAGGCAAAGACTGAAAGCCAACTGAGCTGAGGTGAGGTTTACTTGCTCCTGGAAATAGCACATTTTCGTCCTGATTATTTACCAAATACCTTCGGCAAAATTGCAAAACTAACTCACGCTTTATATCTGTTGTGAAGCTAACTCATGGCAAAATTGTAAATACCCCTTTTGCTTTTTTAATGTAGCTGCGGATTTCTTAGAAATCTTATCTTGGTTAAAAATGCACTGGTTTGTCTCCTTGTCATTCTTACAGTATGTCTATGAGTCTATGACACTACAATGTTATTTTTCTAGAATCTCCTTGTTCTAACAAATGTTTTTTTTACTGAAGGTAACTGTTTGCATGAGTGAAATATTCTGCATTTTTTGCGGTAATGAAATATTCTGCATTGGTGATGTATTAGAAGATCCAGTGTAAATTGAGGAAATATTTACTTGTGAGTGTCACCCTTGAAAACCACTGTGACCAAAATAGTGAATTGTGCTGATATGAGACAGTCAACAAACTCTCTACTCTTATCCGTTGTTTCCCTCTTAAAAAATATTCCTTCCACCGGCAACTTGCATGTTAATTAATGGATCACAAGATCTGAATCTGGTGCTAAACTCGAGGGCCATTCACCCGTGCAGGTCAGTTTGCCACCCACAATGCAGACATGACAGCCTCTTGGGTTTGAGGGGCTTCTGTTGCAGCTAACCACAATTACATGAGCTGTGCAGTTGCTTCGACCTCTTTCGCTATATAAACAGGGAAGCCAAAGCTGGGAGGACACAATTGCAGCAGCTTCACTTCTCTTTCATCTCCAGCGAAAGAGGCTTCACAGCTTCCATTCCATTTCAGAGGAACATGGCGTGCCACCTGAGATCCGCGAGTGTGCCCTCAAGCCCTCGCTCCAACCAAACCGATGTTGAGGAGCAGCTCCAAAGCCTGAAGGCAACCATCTCATCACCCTCTTCGACCATGGAAACCATAGTTGATGGCCTATCCAAGCTCGGGAGCATCTACAGCTGCATCGATGAGCTCATCTGCTTTCACAGCAGCCAGCGTCAGCAGAGGAAGGCAGTGGAAGAAGAGCTTGAGTGCTCTCTCATTTTGCTTGACCTCTGCAGTGCCATGCAAGAGAGCTTTGCGGAGCTCAGGGCGAGCGTCCAAGAGATGCAATTGGCTCTAAAGAGAGGAGACGATGTGGCTGTTCAGGCCAAGGCTAAGTCTTATGCCCGCTTAGCCAAGAAGGCGCAGAAGCAGGTCAAGAAGATCAACAGCAAGGTTGCTCTTGACGCTGAAAAGTGCAGGGTGATCAAGCTGTTATCTGAAGCAAGAGAGATAACTCTATCGATGCTGGAATCGACATTGCACCTCCTGTCGAAGGAGATCGTGATGCCGAGTGCTGGCAAGTGGTCTCTTGTCTCCAAGGCATTCCAAAAGAAGAGAGTTACATGCGAGGAGGAGCAATTGCAGGTGTTGGAGTTGGAGATTGTTGATCTTGAGAGTGAAGTTCAGATTGTCTTTAGGAGACTGATCCAATGCAGGGTCTCCCTTCTGAACACTCTTAGCCTGTAGAAAGATCACACCAACCAACTCTGATTCCCTGTGATTAGCATCCGCCTTTTAGAGGATTGGCTGATCATCAAAACAATTTTGATGTATATATTAGACAAAGTGTACAGAAAAATACTCAATGAAAGAGCAAACTTCTGACCATTTCATGTTGTCAATTTGTCTGTTCATTTTATTTTATCGTCCAAATTTGACACAGAAGACAGTTATAAAATGCTAAAAAGTACCATGTAATGGGGAACTTCTGGTGATGTTTGGTATCGAAAATAATCTCTATAATTCGTCTTATTTCTTATTATAAAAGAAATCATTAGTTGTTCGATGAGATGGCCACTGTTAATATTCACATGTGATGTGGCTCAACAACAGGCACAAGATCCTTGCATAGTGGATCTTGCTTTGCTTAACTGCCATCATGCCAGCTCCAGCCACGAGATTTGAGCTCGCAATTGGTAATATGATTAGCTCTAGAGTAAGCTGCCATACTGATTCTTGCTTCCCACACTTGGCACATGATGAGGTGGTTCAGTTGGATCCAAGGCTCAAGAAATTTGGCCAGCATGTGGATCACCTTGAAATTGCAAAATTCCGATTACAAATGCTGGAAGCACAGCAGGTAGGACAATGCGACATGGAGAATCATGAATGCTGAAGTCAACCGCTCTTCTCACGATCTGATATCTAACATAGACTAGGCACTCGTGCAGATGATTTTGCTATCGGTTACCGAAACATCCCACGCTGAGCATTGGCTCAACTACAGTTACAGATGCCTCTAAAGCTATGAACAAACAAACAAACAAAAAAAGATGGGATTAGCTGGCTTTGTCGCCGCAGCACAGCGCCTCATCATCGATGAGATTCGGGCTGTCAACATGGTCAGTGATGCCAATTCTTGGGCTTGTTCTGATATATATAGAGGCAGGTCATGGATGGGTCGACACCATTGCAGCAGCTTCTCTTGTTCTCCATTTCTAGAGGAAAAAGAAAGCTCTACAGCTTCCACTACAGCCATGGCTTACCACCTGAGATCAGCCAGTGTGCCTTCCAGCCCTCGCTCCAATGAAATCGATGTCGAAGAACAGCTCCGGTGCCTGAGCGCAACCATCTCTTCATCTTCTTCAACCATTGGAACCATGTGTGATGATTTGAGGAAGCTTGGAGAAGTCTACAGCTGCATCGGTGAGCTTGCAGCCTTACCCAGCAGCCAAGTTACACGGCAAAGGAAGGCAGTGGAGCAGGAGCTCGAGAACTCTCTTGCCGTGCTTGACCTTTGCAACGCCATGCAAGGGAGCTTTGGAGAGCTCAAGGAAAGCATCATGGACATTCAGCTGGCTCTCAAGAGAGGAGATGATGCAGCTGTCCAGACCAAGATCCATTCCTACATCCGTGTGGCGAAGAAGACATGTAAACAATTCAAGAAAATCAGCAAGAAGCCCTCTGCTGCTGATCAGGAAAGCTGCAAGTTGATCAAGATGATGTCGGAAGCCAGAGAGATTGCTGCCTCGGTGATGGAATCTCTGTTGCAACTCTTGTCCAAGAAAATTGCAATGCCAAGTTCTAGCAAGTGGTCTCTCGTCTCCAAGACATTCCAGAAGAAAAGAGTTGTGTGCAAGGAGGAGAAATTGCAGGAGTTGGAGTTTGACATTGTCTATCTTGAGAGCGAAGTTGAGACTTCGTTCAGGATACTGATCCAGAGCAGGGTTTCTCTTCTGAATGCTCTTAGCTTGTAGATCGTACACCAACTCTGAAGGTTCCTCATGATTAGCATCCGCCTTTTAGAGGATCGGCTAATCATCAAAACAAAAAAATTGATGTATATATGAGAAAATGTACATAAATATACTCGATGAGAAAAGCATAAGTTTTGACCCATTTCATGCTGTCAATTTTTCTATTGTTTTATTTTTCTTGCCGAAAAGAAAAGAAGCTAAACTTCATTTCTCGTGTCATGAGAAAAAAACTGTTAGTGGTTTGTGTTGGATATTTTGGTTTGACCTCGGTCAATCGCGAACCGAGGATGTACTTCATTACTATGCTAATTCTAATGCATATTATTAGAAAAAAATAATGGCTGTACTTATAACACAACAGAAATGAATATAATATCCAATTTATCTTTTGCAATGCAGAATTAGGACGGTATAATCACATGAGATGTGCTTGCTGAACAACAAGCAGAGGATGCTTGCATAGTTGATCTTGCCCTCCACAACTTCTAGCATGCATACCAGCTCCAGCGAAGTGCCAACACGTACCATTACCAATGCTGCAGGAGTGTTATAGCATGGCAAGGTCCAGCACTATAGTAAGCTGCCTCTGCCGATTCCTGATGCCAACATGAGAAACAACAAGACAACAAGGCAGCTTGTGTTGCCAGGCTGCGGGCGAAGCAAGTCAACCGTTCCTTCCGCCGAAGCCATGTCTCTTTCCCTGGTTTCGTTGCACGCTCATTGATCTCATGATCTAGATCTCAACATAAACAACACACTCGTGCAGACGAGTTCCAAAAAGTTACTCCCAAATACACTATGCAAAAAGAAGATTCCCCATCACATCAAAATGTCATAACATGCATGGAGTATTAAATGTAGATGAAATCAAAAACTAATAGCACAGTTTTGTTGTACTTTGCGAGTCGAACATTTTGAGTCTAATTAATCAATTTTTGGACAATTTTTTGCTACAGTAGCGCAATGATTACGAAGAGACATCCAACTCCCAAATTCAACCTCCCAAATTCAACATCTAAACACCACCTTTGTAAGCTTCATCAGGCCACATTCAGATTTCAGAGATTCCTCTTGCTCTGGGTGACCATACAGAAAGCATCAACCTGTCGTGGAGATCAGAGGCTATGTTGCGACAGCACAGCACTTCATTGTCAGCAAGATTCTTCTTGTCGGTATGGCCAGTGATGCCATTGCTTGAGCTTCTTTGGTTATATATACCAGCAAGCAATAGTCTGCTCGACACCATTGCAGCTCCATCAGTTTCCCTTCAATATTCTCGTCACCTCCAGTTCCAGCCATGGCTTCCATTCTCAGATCTGAAAGCTTGCCTTCCAGCCTTCGCTCTGACAAAATCAACGTTGAAGAGCAGCTACAGAGCCTCAAGGCAACCATCTCTTCCGCTACCATTGAGGCAATGGTCGATGGTGTCATGAGGCTTGGAGGAGTGTACAACAACATCGAGGAGATGATGTGCTCACCAAGTGGCCAACTCAGCCTTTGCCGGCCACAACAGAGGAAAGCGGTGGAGCAAGAGCTTGAGAAGTCCCTCATCTTGCTTGACCTCTGCAACGCCATCCAAGAGAACATTTCCGAGCTCAAGACAAGCATCCAGGAGACGCAGCTGGTCATCAAGAGAGGAGATGACTCTGCTCTTCAAGCCAAGATCCAGTCTTACATCCGTTTGGCTAAGAAGGCGCAGAAGCAGTTGAAGAAGATCAGCAAAAAGACTACTACAGTTGACCAGGACAGCTGCAGGGTAGTCAAGCAATTGGCTGAAGCCAGAGAGACTGCAACCTCAATGCTTGAATCCTTGCCGAATCTCCTGTCAAAGCAAATTGCGACGCCAAGCTCTAGCAGATGGTCCCTTGTCTCCAACAGAAGAGCGACATGCAAGGAGGACCAATTGCAGGGGATGGAGTTGGTCATTATTGATCTTGAGAGCGGAGTTAAGACTTTGTTCAGGAAATTGATCCAGTGCAGAGTTTCTCTCCTCAACACTCTCAGTTTTTAGATAGATCATGCACCAATCCCTGATCCCTTGAGATTGGCATCCGCCTTTTAGAGGATCTGCTGATCATCATACAATTTTGTAGTGTACTGGTAGATGAGCAACTGTACATAAAATTACTGAAAGAAAGTCACAGTTTCTTGGTCAACTTTACCATTTCTGAATTACCGTTGCATTGTCATGTTGTGAAGTTTTGACAGTCCAGTTATCTTGATTTTTTTCACCCAAAGAATACCCTGAAAATTGCCGTCATTATTGGCGTTTAAAGGAGCAGTTCGTTGATCAAGTTGATCTCTGAAATGCTTTACTATCAGATAGGCATGTTAAGCAGATGCCATGTGTTGCCCTGGCAACAAACAAAGGATCCTCGTGCACCAGATCTTGCTTCCCAAATCTAGAACAAGTCAGCTCCAACACACGAGGTTGAGCGTGCAAGTAGCACCAATTGCGCTTAACAGGGCATCTACTCAAATTAAGAATTGAATTGCAGCTCAATAACACGCTTGCCACTAATAATAATTGGCTAGCAATCCACTAAAATAATCTCTAGAGCATGCAATCATGTCAGGATCTACCATTGGAGAGAACTAACGTGTTGATTCTTGCTGCCAGTAGCAGGAACATGACAATGTGATACTTCATTGGTAGCATAGGTGATGCACTAAAAAAATTGGATGACAGATGAGAAAAGAAGGAAACAGATTCCATATGCTGGGCAATTGAAATGGCACAACTCTGTGTGAGGTGTCCACCATCAACATGATGCCATCAGTATAAATAGGCCTCCCTTGAAGCTGAATGCCAGCCACATTCAAACCAACATCTGCTCTCAGCTTCTCATCTCCTTAGCCAAAGAAGAGTTTCCAGCAAAAGCCATGGCTTACCACCAAAGATCAATCAGTCTGCCTTCTAGGCCTACCTCCAAAGTTGAGGAGGAGCTGCAAATCCTTGAGGCATGCACGTCTTCATCCTCAATGACCATCGAGACAACCTGTGATGGTCTGAGGAGACTTGGGGACATCTACAGCTCCATTGAGGAGGTCATGTGCCTCCCCAGCAACCAAGTTTGCACCTCCCAGCAAAGGAAAATGCTGGATGGAGAGATGGATTGCTCTCTTGAGCTATTGGATCTCTGCAACGCCATGCATGAAGGTTTTGCTGAGTTGAAGGCCATTGTTCAAGATCTGCAAGTGTCTCTCAGAAAAGGAGATGATGCAGCAGTTCAAGCCAAGATCCAGTCTTACTTCCGCTTGGTGAAGAGGGCGAAGAAACATTTCAAGAAGGCTGCAAAGAAGGTTATCTCTGCTGAGGATTGCAGGATCCTGAGATTGTTGAGCAAGGCCAGAGAGGTCACTACCTCTCTTTTTGAGTCAACAGTGCAGCTCCTGGCCAAACAAATTGCAATTCCCAAATCGTCCATTGTCTTGAAGGCGTTCCAGAAGAAAACTTCAGTTGTTTGCAAGGAGAAGTTTTGATTTGTGGTGTCTATCTGGTACTTTGGGCATACTTATATCAGTAATATCACAACAATGTGGTTCTATATGTTTCATGGATAAACCTTCCAGATAATACAAACAATGTACATGAATTTGAAATTGCATCATACAAACATGAAGGATGCATATGTTTCAGTCACAATCAAACTTCTTTGCAATTGTTTTTTTCAGGCATGTCATTCCTATAGTTAGTACACAAATATTCCTTCCAGTAATACAGATCAAGTGAGGAATATTTGTTTTTTTCCCGCAATAGGCATGTTACCTCGACGTTTTATTAAGAATGTAATGTGCTGAATACTTGTGAGTTGGATCTGGTCCGATATAAACAGCTCCAAGACAAAAGTTATAAGCTTATAGCTAACACTTAACACAGTAAAAATGGAAAGTTTTCAGTACAATCCATGTACAGGGACATAATGAAAGAGGGTCAAATGCCAAGTAAATGCTTTGCTTGGAAAATAAAAGTACCCTGTAAAATAAAAGTTTTCCTATGGTATTTGCTCAAGGGAGTTATTCTTACCAAAGACAACTTGGCCAAAAGGAAATGGCAGGGAAATACAAAATGTTGCTTCTGTAACCATGAAGAGAGCATAAATCATCTCTTTTTCGATTGCCATATGGCAAGGTTCATTTGGAGTACAGTGCATATTACCTTTGGTATTAGAGCACCGACAAACTTTGTTGATATGTTTGGCTCTTGGCTTTCTATCTGGTCAAAAAAGAGTAGAACACAAATTCTTATATTAGTTGCTGCTCTATGTTGGGCCATTTGGCTGAGCCGAAATGAGGTAGTTTTTGAGAAAAACAACCCTAAATCTTTTTTACAGGTCATATTCAGAGGAACATACTGGGCAAGAAGTTGGGCAGCTCTCTCTAAAGAAGAAGAGAGAAATGTGTTGAAAGATCATTGTCGAAGATTGGAGGCCACAGTGATGGAAGTCTTCAACAAGTTTGGATGGAAATTCAGAAGTAGAATTGAAGCCTAGAGTTTCAGAGGGTCTTTTCTTCAGTTTTGATTCTGTACTGGAGTTCAGTTTAAACTCTGTCTTTGAGTCAAATCTGGGTGCAGCGTAATGCTGTGTGTATCGTTTTGTTTGGCTGTAAGCCCTCTATTTGAGGTGCTGAGGCCGGATTATCCTTCATCTAAAAAAAACACTTAACACAGTAGATCCTAGCAGCAGCCTTATCTGGAGGATGGAGCAGGACATCCCATATAAGAGAAATAATAATTAAGTTTCTTGCATTGGGGGGCTGGTGTATAAGAGACAGATGCAATGGTACACGGTTTGTTTCAATATTTCAATTAATCAGCTGCAACACCACACCATCTGGGACTGTAAGAGGCAAAATCTGGGAAACCAAATTGCAAGGTTCAGTTTTTTGAATAGGAAACTTGCTATGGCCTCGTTCTTTTTGTTTTCTTGAACATTCCAGCGAGCTGTGTGTCATTTCATTAAAGAAAAAAGGAGTACCCAGATGCACAACACCACACATACACACACCAGGAACATTCCAGTTCATAGGTAGGCCTTCTCGAATGGCCCAACAAAAGTTGTTTATTTCTTAAATTTTTATTATAGTAGTTTTGGTTGATTTTTATGGTATAGAACCATAAAAAAGAAACTTGTTCTTATTTCAGTCACAAACTAACCTTTTTATGGTTGATTAGTAATTCTATAGCCCATGAGGCCAAGATTTTACAGCAATTTAAGTTGACAGCGAAATCATAGAATTTATGCTATTGTGCACAGGCTTCAGAACTTTAATAGCCCAATATACCGAGATTCTATACACATCACCTAATAACACAGAGCATTCTCGCACCTGCTAAAATACAAATATACAGGAAATTTTATGCTCACTCATCTGTCTTTTGAGGCACAGATCTGTAAATTATTTCCATATGTTCACACAAACTCTTCTTTTCAAAAGAATATATCAGTTTGCTTGGATTGCGCCTTGAGATCCTTTAACTTCTTCAATATGTTGGTGAAATAATCTTGTAAATACTTCTCTAAGCTGAGGATGTCATTCGCATCGACCCCAAGAAGCTGGTATGACTCGCTCATTGGAGCAGAGAAAACTGTGTCGCTAGAGAGCACCTATTTTAAAGAAATCTTATATTAGGTTTCACAAGCTCTGATACAAGTTACAAGTACGGAGCCACATGTCGACTGAACAGAAAGGACAAGCTGGTGACCTCTGAAAATGCCAATCTGTCAGCCACATCATTTGTCCATTGGAAAAACCGTGTCAATTGACGAGTAAATCTCAAGACTGCAACAGGTACCGTGGTTACATTGGCATCTTGCCCGGCCAACCTCTCACACAAAGTAATCACCTGAATAGGGCAAAGGATAAATAATATGTATTCTAATTTCCAGATCCATCATTTGTAAATATCTAAAATCATCAGAAACAAAATGAACTGCATGATAGATTGAAAGACAACAGTGATATATACCCTATGAAGATAGATTAAGTCGACCTACAAAACTTTCCTGAATATTATATGTAATGGATTTCCTTCAAAAGATAGTGCACAATTACCTCTTGAGTGGTCCAAGCACGTGGTCCAGCAAAAGTCAAGAGTTTCTTAGTTGCCTTCTCATTGCGCATAGCTATAAATGTCAGTCAAGCTACATCCTACAATGTCATGAGAAAGAATGTGTCAAATGGAAAGGTGAAGGAGAAGTACAAAGAGATCAGTGGTCTCATTTTCAATTGAATGAGGAAAGAAAAACCTGGGTATCCATGTAAGCGATCCGAGTTGGACCATCAGTTCCCCAGACAGACTTCTCTTCTAGTATAGGCACAGCATATTGCCCAATAAGGCCCTATTGCAACCAACGTTAGACAGGAATTTATTTCTGGATACAACAGATAAACATTACTAGAGCAGGATGTATCAACTCCAAGTCATATCGCCTCTTGATCTTTTACTTGGTTAGGTATATTACTGTGATTTATTAATAGAACAATTTGGCCAAGACTGAACTTTCTTTCGTAATCTAACATCATTATACTTCACTGGGATCTCTGACATTCCAAGAAAGAGAGAGTTTGACCAAACACTTCATCACTAGGAGAGGATCAAATGTACCTGCATGAAACCACACAAACGGATGATGATATAATCCAGACCACTGTCCTGAATAAACTTCTCCGTACAATACTTGATTTCCATCAAGGGAACCTCAGGATGCTTGTCACAGTTGTGGATGGAATAGAACACATACTTTTGAATTCCCATGGCCTTTGCGCACTGTATTAGAGCAACTTTTCCTTCCCAGTCTACCTAAATGGAATAACCATCAGCATAACTGATTGAATGATTTATGCTATACTCCCTCCGTTTGAAATTATAAGATGGGTTTTATTTCATTAGTACAATACTTTGACCATCAATTACTCTATTACTACCTACTTTTTACACAATTTTGATATTTTTATATATGTATTGATAAATATTATTCTGCGTCACATGATGATGTATTAATGGAGTAATTGTCAGTCAAGGCCATGTCCTATCATTTTTTTTAATGGCCACAGGGGGGAGAGCATCCCCACCTGATTGCATTGGCAAGAAGAAATTGGAAGAACCTTATAATGTCAGATGGAGGGAGTATATCTCAGTACAATACAATGGCACATCATCCTTATGACAAGCACACAACCTAAGAGGTGCAACCAGATGAAACTCTTCTCTAGAGAATTTCTTGGAATGTTCATAATAAGTAAAGGAACAGCACTACAGCCGGTAAGCACTTCATGCAATCCACTAAGAGCAACATGATTAGCTTCATATGCAACAAAAATATTCAGGACAACAGCAGAGGACAATCATTTGTTACTGTATTCACAGAAATGGCCATAACATACCGTCCTGTCGCACAGTCAATGACGGTATGGATGCCAACAAGCGTCGCAGGTATGGTCTCCGGCTTGCTGAGGTCAGCCTAAAAAGTTCCAATTGAAAGCACACAGAATTACCACGCCAGGAATCCGCAATGTGGCACACCAACTGCGCAAGCAAGTAGCAACGGCCTACATTGACGACGGTGGCGCCCCAGTCCTGGAGGAAATCTGCCGGCGCCGGGCGCGGCCTGACGAGGCACCTGACGTCGTAGCCCTCGCCCAGCGCCCTGCGGACCACCTGCCGCCCCAGCGTCCCCGTGGCGCCGACCACCAGTATGCTCGTCGACCGGACGGGCGCCCCCTGCGCAATGCGCCACCGCCTGCGCGTTGCAGGTCACCGCCAGCCGGCACCGCGATCTGCCTGCATCAGCAGCAGCAGCAACACGGACGCACGCGCCCTGTCAGTCCAGCGCCACTGGCTTACTCGCGGCATGCGATCCAGGATGCCGGGGTACCTTTCGGCGCGCGGTGGATCGAGGAGGACGTGCGGGCGGGCTGCGGAGGAGGGCGCGGCGCGGCCGCGGCGGAGGCGGCCCGGGGAGGCGAGCTGCGAGGGCATGGCGTGGGCGGTTGGTGGCGCGGCGTGGCTGGCTCGCCGCGGGGAACACCACGGGTGGACGGAGCCGAAAATTTTCGGTTTTTGAATAGCCCGCGAGCGAGCCAAATTTTCGGGGGCAGACTCGACTCCCCCGCGCACTGTCGCTGGTGGGCCGGGCTGGGGGAGTTTACGGGCCCGGAGAAAACTAGTTTCGTTTCGGGGGCCCAAGTGGAGTCCGGAGAAAACTATTTCATTCTCCTTCTTTTTTACATAAAAGCATTAATTTGTGCTCAAAAAATATAAAGAATTAATTAATTATTATATAGTTGATTATATATGAAATGCATGGTTTATTATTATTATTATACAGTGTAGGTATACTTGTCCCTGTTGTTGTAAGTATAAATGGTTTTTGCCTTTGTTTTTCATATAAGAGTATCTTAATTATGAGCACTGTGAAAAGATTAGCAGTTCCTAATGCTGAATCTGAAAGGTGGTGAGCAACTCGATCTGGGATAGGTTCCATCAAACTTTTGATGTCATGTTCTGATTTTTTTTTTCTGGCAGCAGGTGTAGTACAGAATAACTTCAAGCCCACGAATTATAGGTGAACGCACATGCAAAAATATGACAAGGCTACTTTGAATCTACGCCCATAGACGTTTGTTGTGGTGGATGATTAGTTTCACACTCCTTTTGTGAAACCTCCATGTTAATTCTTATGAGATGCGTTAGAAGAAAGAAAATGATAAACATAGAATTTTTAACAAAAACCTGAAACATCCAAAATAATCCATATATGCTGTTGTAAAAACAATTTAAATGGCCCCTAAATAGTTATCTAGATAGTCCATCTATGCTATTATGAAAAATAATATAAAATAACCCCATATAAGTTTGGATAAGTTTACGCACTTAATTATATTGTAAAGCAAGATATATCAATGCAATTAATTAAGTAATAAACCACATGCATATGCACCGCATCGAATAATTAAAACATGCTACAGGTTATCTTTGTAATTCATTTGCGTGCACTTAAGTTACACGAGATGAATAAACCTACAAAGTGATCTCCAGTAGGTCTACATATCCAAGTCTTCTTTTTTTATAGAATCAATTCAATTTTTAACCTTGCGGGCTGACGTGATAAAACTCTCTATTATTTCAGTTTTCTCCCACTTTGGTGAATGCCAGAGATCCTCCCCTATTTTCGAAATAAAAATATAGCTATAAGAAAGAGGAAAACGCAGTTTATTTGTGATGACAATACGAACTTGTTATCACTTTCTCTGTGTTGTACTGGCAATTTTGGAGCTATACGTACTAGTAGTGTTTACCTTTGATAATGAACATGTTTTGTCACAGGAAAATTGTTTTGCGAACATGAGCTCAAAATGAAACCAAAACATCAAGAGTTGCCACCAACCTTGAGCTACAAATGTTAATTATACCTCACCACATATATATACTATACACACTAGCTACACATTTTCACCTGAACGTGCATAATAAATCGTTTTTCATCCTTCCAAACTTTGATACACATTCACTCTTCGATGTTAAGGTAAATGGAAACAGAGATAGTGAGAGTGAACATTACGTGATGGGAATAAGAGACATTGGGAAGGAATCAGCTGATGTTGCTAAGCAAAGCATGTGACGACCCTCCATCCGTACTAGTACTCCAGGCTCATTTCTAGCTCTTTCTCGTCGATCTTGTAGCGTCACCACATTCTAATGGCTATCCAGTGTGCGCAGAATCTGAGATCAGCCACCGCCACGACCCACCCCGTTAGAGAGAGACCCTGAGATCAGCCACCTCCATGGCTCCAGGACGATTGAAGTTAGGAGTTGATGATGATGGTGGTGCAGCAGGGCTGTACTATACGTACTGGTGATTTTGGGTATACCTATGCCGGCCAAACAACGTCCGATCCAATATGGCTATGTTCGGTTAATTCTCAAATGGGAGGGAATGGAGGGGATTGAGGGGGATCGGATCTCAGCCCATACGGAACAAAGCCTAAACAATTTTTCATTAAATATTTATTTTTTGGAGTAATTGAGCATAAGTTTGAGGTAGCCTCGTGAGATGGTGTTACAAATTTACAAACTTTGAGACAAATTCTTTAGCGCTACAGGAAATTTAAATAGTTATGCCTAGTTAGTGGTGTGGTTCCATTTCATTTGCATAATTGAGAGGAAAGGTTTGGTTAACCGTGTCCCACCCAGATATCAGAGAGGTGGTGCTGGTGGGCTGGGCTGGGGAGTTACGGGCCCGGAGAAAACTAGTTTCATTTCGGGGACCCCAAATATATGGTTTTTTTTACGAAGCCCAAATATATGTTTTCGGGAAGCCAAAGGACGGTCAAATATATCCGGCTTCGCGTTAATTCTTGACGAGAGGTACTTTAAGCACTTGGATCACATATGTCATTGTAAAAGAATAACCCCTAAAAAGATGTTTATCTAAATAACCCATCCATTCTATTATAAAACTAGCAGACGCGGCACGTGGGCACGCACGTGTGTATATAAAGCTTTAGCTATTCTCAAATTTAGAGGCACATTATTTTTCGAGTTAGTTGGTCTTTATTTATACGGAGAAAAACTCTTCAATCTTTTGTCTATTAGCAATACGGGATAATTGTGTGCACATGGGGAGTTAGGGGCCCACCTGGCCGGAGGTGGGTACGCGCGGGACGGTGGGTGAAAAAAGTCTTGCGGAGAATGAACTAAAAGCGCCTGGAACATGCAAAAATTTTGATGCTTTCTAGTTTTTCCCTCCCACCAAAGCCCGACACGTGGGTCCTCTGTGAGAGGGGTGGGGTTGTTTTTTTGGTAAAAAGTGTTTTCAATTCTGTAGGATCCTTTTAGTACAGAAGATAGATGGGTACAATATACTACCTCCAGTCTATTATATACTTGACGTTACGGACATGATTTTTTTGATCGGAGGTAGTATGTAACAGTAGCATCAATCATATATACGTAACAGTCTACGTCACAACATATTGTTTAGTGGATGGTTATGCTAAACACTCAAATATTGGTATCAGTCACATCCACTAAAATCCCCCCACTCATATAAAAAAACAAAAACAAATAAAAAAGAAAAAGGTTCAACCTCATTTTCGATCCCAACATTTTTGCACATAGATCGATTAATTATTTATGTACCTAACAGAGCCCGCCAGTCCATCACGATGCCGACCCATCACCACGGCCACGGCCCTCATCGCCGCCCGGCCCGGCCAAGGCCCAGGCCCGCCCGCCCACGGCCCGGTCGGACCACCGCCACCGGCCGCCGCACCACGAACGCGCTCTC
>OAMR01000717.1:181249-195524 GCA_900205405.1 Echinochloa crus-galli | reverse complement strand
TAGCAATTAGCAATACGGGATAATTGTGTGCACGTGGGGGGTTAGGGGCCCACTTGGCCGGAGGTGGGTACGCGCGGGACGTTGGTTGAAAAAAGTTTTGCGGAGAATGAACTAAAAGCGCCTGGAACATGCAAAAATTTTGATGCTTTCTAGTTTTTCCCTCCCACCAAAGACCGACAGGTGGGTCCTCTGTGAGAGGGTATGGGTGAGATTTTTGGTAGAAAGTGTTTTCAATTCTCTAGGATCCTTTTAGTATAGATAGATATACTCTAAATTCACACATATATTCCCATATAAATTAAAGTTACCCACTCCTATTGTAAAGCAAAAGTTATATCGATGCAGATACTTAAGTAGTTAACTACATATGCATATGCAACACATATTGCCTCCCACCGCATCATCATATAATTAAAAGATGCTGGCAATGATCTTGTAATTTGCGTGCACTTAAATTGCACAAGATGAATACAATGTGATCTCCGTGGAATTACATATACAAACATTTTTTTTATGGAATCAATGCAATTTTTAACCTCGCGGGACTTATGTGTTAAAATTATTCCAGTTTTCTCCCTCTTTGGTGGATGCCAGAGATCAGAATAAAAGGAACAGACAGTTTCCGATATCAAAAGGAACGCGTTATCACCTTTTCCATGCATAAATGATGTGTATAGTATAGTGCCGACAATATTGGAGCTACACTAGTAGTTTTTACCTTTGAGAATGACCATATATATATGTTCTGAGGTCAAAATGAAACCAAAACAAATTAAGAGTGGCCACCAACCTCGAGCTACGTGTGTTAATTATACCTCACTAAACACACGCGCACTATATATATTCTATAAGTTCACCTGAACATACAAAAAAACATGTTCCAAACGTTTGATACGCATTCACCCTTCTTACTGAAGATTTTAACATAAATTGAAACAGAGATATACTGAGAGTGAATATTACGTGATGGGAATAAGAGACATTGGGAAGAAATCAGCTGATGCAGCTAAGCAAAACATGTGACCGTCCTTCCGTAGTACTGGCGGCAAATTGCAAGCTCTTTCTTGCCATTCTTGTACCGTCACCACATTCTAGTGGTTGCCCAGAATTGAATTGGAGATCAGCCACCGCCACGACCCACAGCATTGGAGAGAGAATCTGAGATCATCGACGGCTCCACAGCTGGGAGATGATTGAGTCCAAGAATTGACAATGGTCCAATGCGATTCGAGCATTACGAACACCAAAAGTAAACAATGACCTGTAAATTAAACCACGGTATAAGGTAACAATGAACCCTCAGTTATCGATTCCTCATGTGCCCAGTAACCGTCCATCGGTATTTCTTTATACATTACCTTTTGACATTTCGTTGGTGTGCTTGCTATACGGGTCGAATCATCCGTCGGTGAATGGCCTCAAGCCCAGCGTGTAGAACATACCTATACCTGTTCCCTGTTGTTTGTTACATAAGTATAATTTTTGTACTTATTTTCACATACCATTTCCAAATAGTGAGCTGAAATGTGGTGAATAACTCTGGGATTGGTTCATCAAACTTTTTATATCATGTCCTGACACTTTTTCTATGGCAACAGGCAGTAGCACCTCCAAATTAATCCTTACAAGACATGCTAGAAAATTACATAAAAAAAATTGCACATAAATTATAAACATCTAAAATATCCACATTTGTCAATGCAAAAAGAATTTAAATAACCCCTAAATCATTATCTGAATAAGTGAATAATCCATCTATGATATTATGAAGAATAGTCTAAATTAACCCATATATATATTACCATATAAGTTAGCCACTTCTTTTGTAAACCAAGTTACATCAATGCAATTAATTTAGTAATAAACCGCATGCATATGCAACACATATCAGTTTCTCGCAATTCGTGACAACAATACAAACTTGTTATCGCTTTCACGATAAATGATGTGTATAGTACCGGCAATATTGGAGCTGTACTAGTAGTTCTTACCTATGAGAATGAATATGCATGTTCTGCCGCAAAATATATGAGCTCAAAATGAAACCAAAACAAATCAAGAGTGGCCACCAACACTTTGAGCTACAAATGTTATATATATATATATATATATTTTCACCTAAACGTACATAATATACATCGTTTTTCATCCTTCCAAACTTTGATACACATTTACTCTTCGATGTTAAGGTAAATGGAAACAGAGATAGTATGAGTGATGATAGGAATGAGAGACATTGGGAAGGAATCAGCTGATGTTGATATGCAAAGCATGTGACCGTCCACCCGTGCATGTACCGCAGGAACATTTCAAGCTCTTTCTCGCCCATCTTGTAGCGTCACCACATTCGTTGTAATGGCCGTCAACTCTGAGATCAGCGACCGCCACGACCCATCCCATATTGGAGAGAGAGGCTGAGATCAATCAGCCACTTCCACGGCTCCAGGACGATTAGAAGTTAGGAGTTGATGATAGTGCAAGTGCAGCAGGGCAATCCTGATGAGCTTACCTGTGGTAAACAACGGGAGCGCTTGGTTGCCAGCCACCAGACGCCACGCCGAACTTGCGGCTGTCACATCCTCATCAAGGCTGCTGTTTGGTTTGTTAAAAAGCTTTGGCGTGCCAAAGCTTTTGAGCTGTTTGGTTGTGGTGCCGCCGTTGATTGGTGTGGCAAAATATGGTCAGATCAGGAACTCAACGTCCACTAAACATTTTTCATTAAATATTCGGTTTTTTGGAGTAAATTAAGTTTGGGGGTAGTAGCCTCATGAGATGGTGTTACGATATACCCCTTTTGTCCTAATAAAAGATATATCAATTTATAAACTCTGAGACAGATTCTTAGTGCTATAGGAAATTTACCTAGCTATGCCTAATTAGTGGTGTGATTCCGTTTTATTTGTGTAATTGAGAGGAAATGTTTGGTTAACCGTCCATATACATGCCACCCAGAAATCATAGAGGGACGGAATCAATATAGAGGGCTCGATGAGCTGTCCTTAAACTAGAACGATAAATTCTGCATCACAGAGTGACACGTTTTTATATAGGACAAGTGAGTAAGAAATTCTATGCTAACAATTTTGATAATATATATGGCATACATCTTAGCGACTAACTAAAGAAGAAAATGTTGTTTGATGCCTTCCTTACAGCCTAACTGGTATATTTACACGCTGCGGTGTTCGTCCACTGCTTGGATGCCAGGAATTGTTTGCCCATTGGTTACAGTTGGAGTTATGCAGATTGCAGAGCCACAGGCCGGGGAGGACAAATAAAGAAGCAAATAGTGGCATGTAGCTACATGACCATGCCAATGGCTGTCTGATCCAGTACCAGGCCATTATACGTGTTGGTTATTGCAGCACATGAACAGCGCTGATCCCTTTTTGTGCAGAAAGGTACGATATGACATGAACATCATCGAGTAGTAGTGTGTAATTGATATCCAGCAAATGCACACCCACTTCCACTGGGTAAAAGTTAAAACATGGCTCTCTTATAAAAAAGGAGCACACACCCTCATGGCAGCACGTACTCACATTGCTCCCATAACCTGCTGACCATGCATGTCGATATAGAATACCCAAATAAACAGTCGGTATAGTTGGTCCAGTGGTTAACATGCACCAACGGCATGGAATGCAACGGAGTCAGAAGGCCGGTGCCGGGAGAAGGAGGCATCAGGAACTGCATCTGTTAGACAATCCAGCCAAGACGCGCTCTTGCAATGTCTGCCTTTCCCATAAGCAATGGTACGTACGTAGTAGCTACATACCTCTGTCACCGGCCTGTACCAGGTCCAATTTTGCTTGACCCTGCTCACGTTACCTTCTGTGTTGCGCAGGTGCCATCAAATCGACAAAGGAGGGCAGAGACTTGCTCAAAGAACACACAACAAGCAGCGCAATGAACCATGGTCTCGTCCACCTTGGCTGCTCTAGAGGTGGAAGTGACGATCTAAGCTTGAATTGACGTCTAAGATCAGGGTGAGGTCTTATGGACCGGCCGTCGTCGTGTGAGCTACTTTGATGATATTGGCTATATGTAAACAATGGCCCTGTTTGGTTCCCGGTCACATCATCAAACTTCTAAAAATTCTCTCTCCAAACTTCACTATTCACCTATCACATCAAATCTCTCTCCTCATACATGGAGTACTAAACATGGATAAATAAAAAAACTAGTTACATGGTTTTATGTAGAGACGAATCTTTTAAGCCTAGTTAAGTCATGGTAGGACAATGTTTACTACAAACAAACGAAAAGTGCGGCAGTGTCCGATGTGACTTTTTCACTTCACTTTTTACCTTTTTCCAGGAACTAAACACCCCCAATATTGAGGTCCAGAATAATACGACTGAATCTGAGTGGACAGTCCAATCATAAGTAGTCTTACCGACTGACCGATAATTATTACTCCGTCCGTTCCTAAATGTAGGTCGTTTGACTTTTTTAACCCCAAGTTTGACCGCTTCGTCTTACTCAAAAAAATTGTGAAAATGTAGTCAAATTTAAGACATTTTTATAGATTATATATTAATAAAGTAAGTCATCATAAAAAATATGATAATTTACATAAAATTTTGAATAAGACGAAGCGGTCAAACTTAGGGTTAAAAAAGTCGTTTGGGTTAAAAAAGTCAAACGACCTACATTTAATTTAGGAACGGAGTAGTAGTTCACAATCTAAAGAGCTCCTACAGATAAGCTCTCACAAGCATGGATAATTTGCCTGCATTTTTTCCACGGACAAGTGGCTCCTCCCTATCATGGGAATCAAATTAATTAGAAAATAAACTAATGTGATTGGCGTTACCTCGACGCCAAGTATGCGGCCGAGAGCCTATGCGTTCAAGTTAGTAGCACATTGGAATTTTCTCTATCGCTTATCATCAGTTTCAAATCCACCCAGAGCATTGGGAAACTGGCAGCAATAAGTTTAGAACCGGCAGTTCGTCTCCCAAGCTTCCCGACTTCGGAGCAAGCAAGGCGGTGCACGTTCTTCCTCTCACTCTCGCCCCTATACTAGACGTTTGTTGTGGTAGAATCTATATAACCTATATAATTGGTACCCACTAACAAGCATGGTTAGATTTCTCTCAACATGCAATCATTCCACATCATCATTCATTATGCGCCATATCACTATCCACTATAAGCCATGTCATCATCTACTAGACCATCTATTTATTCTTCAACGGATTTTCTGTGACCACATTTTTGTGAGTAGCAATTACAAATTACAGAAGTAGAAATTACATATATGATCAGTCATACTTCCATGTATATTGTTTACTAAAGAACGTTGCAATGCAATCACTTTAGTGTTTATACTTTCACATTTCATTTTAAAATTTTGTTTAACAAATTCCGCAGCAACGCGCGGGGTCACCTAGTCCGATTAGTTTCCGTCTCTTTTGAAGCCTCCAAATTAATACTTACAAGACATATGCTAGAAAATAGATAAATAAAATTCGCACAAAAATTATAAACAGCTAAAATATCCACATTTGTCAATACCGAGAGAATTTAAATGACCCCTAAATCATTATCTTATTCAGAATATAATCCATCTATGCTATTATGAAGAATAGTATAAATTAACCCATATATTTCCATATAAGTTACCCACTTCTGTTGTAAACCAAGTTACATCAATGCAATTAATTTAGTAGTAAACCACAAGTATGTGCAACACATATTGAATTGGCTCCCACTGACCAAGGCGTAGAATATAATTTAAACAAGAGTCTCTTGTACTCCCTCCGTTCCAATTTATTAGTCGTTTTGGCATTTCAAGATTCATAGTTAGTAGTATGTATCTAGACATAAGTATATATGTAGATACATACTATTATCTATGAATCTAGATTTGCCAAAACGACTTATAATTTGGAACGGAGGGAGTAGAAGAGACAACTACAGACTCATACTGCCCAAAAATTACCATCACTGAACATAGACTAATGTTGAAACTGAATGGTTGCTGCTCAGGGTCCTTGGTGCTGAAAGAAATAAGAACATAACAGTGATTTCCATGGCTGACAAGAAAAGAAATGAATGCACATTCCACTTATCCCTGAATGCTCATCACTAACAAACAGAGCTGCATACTCTGTTATATACCTTCCATGGATGTGTTTGTGCTTGCTGAGTACGTAAGTACTCACCCTTGCTTAATTTTCTGTCTTTTTATTTGATATAATCTCATCTAATATTGACAAACCACTCGCCGCTTGCTCTCACAAACTTTCGCCTTTTTGCCCTGGTCCAATATCTACAAAGTAGAAAATCACTTATTTTTAGAGGAGACTAATCAAAGGCTTCTACAAAACTGTCCAGTGCCCCATGTTTCCTGCTCTCCTCCACCTCCACTCCTCCATCATAGGCCGTGTTTAGATGGCAAATTGGGGATGGGAACTGGGGTTTGGGGTCACGTCGCAATCATTACGTCAATGTAGCGTTTCGTTTGTTTATGTGAAAAATTGTCCAAAAAATTGATTAATTAGGCTCAAAATATTCGTCTTGTAGAGTACAACAAAACTGTGTACTTAGTTTTTGATTTTATCTAGGGGTGTGTTTAGTTATAAAAATGGGTGGGTAAAATTTGGTCGAAAAGTCACATCGAACACTATAGCGCACTGTAGCACTTTTAGTTTGTTTGTGATAATCGTTGTCCTACCATGACCTAACTAGGCTCAAAAGATTCGTCTCATCGTGTACATCAAAACTGTGCAATTAGTTTTTTTATTTACCCACGTTTAGTGTTCCATGCATACGTTATTTGCTATATTTAATGTTTCGATGTGATGTCGATGTGATAAAAAATTTGGGTTTTTGATGCACCGTCCTTGCATTTTGGGTTGTTTTCTCGATACACTGTAACTTTTTTTTTTTGAGCAAGACGATACGCTGTAACTGTATCGTGCGCCTCCATGGACTGAACGCAAATACAGGACGAGAGATACTGGGCTGGGCTGAATTCGACCGACCCCGGGCCCCGCCTCAGCAGTTGGGGCCGGGCCGCTTTCATCCGCTTGGCACCCCAACTCCACTCGCTTTCCTTCCCTTTCCTCTTTCCCATCCTTCCTTCCCCTTGGTCCTCTCCCTCGCTCGCTTCACACAGATCTCCCCACCCCCACCCTCACGGAGTCACGGCCGCGAGGCGCCCGGCGGAGTAAGGGCTCGTGGCGGCTCGCGTCCCGGTGGCGGTGGGGCTGTGCTGACTGGGTCGACCGAGGGATGGACGGCGGCGGCGGCTTCGGGCTGGGCGGGATGCGGTGGACCGCGGAGGAGGCGTCCACGATCGGGGGCATCGCCACGGTGTCGCTGCTGCACTCCTTCATCCCCACGCACTGGCTCCCCTTCTCCATCGTCGCGCGCGCGCAGCGATGGCCGCTCTCCCGCACCCTCCTCGTCAGTGAGTGCCCCCTCCCTCCCTCCCTCTCTGGTCCCGTGCTTCGTTTTTTCCCCACTTGCTGCGATTGCCGCTCGTTACTGTTCACGCCACTAGATCTGGGACCTAATTTAATGAAGGGTGAGTGAAGGCGCGCGTCCAGATGATCGTGCAAGAGTGCTCTGTTAGGGTTTTACGCAGGCTGGGCTGCTGTCGGCGGTTGGTTGCGTTCGGTTGTTCATGTTGCATAATTGCATAAACAAATGGTGGCACTGTGGCAGTTGCAGTGCCATGGTAGTGTGAGTGTGGTGGTGCCGGGGTTACTGCCTAATTCGTATGACATGCTGAGTGCTGCCTGAACATCCGACTGATATTGCCTGGGCAGTGGCAGCATACTCAGGTGCTCCGCGCTCTCACAGTGTGATTGTCTGGGTGAATTTGTGGTGTCAGGTGACTGGGCGCCTGGGCGGTACTTGCATTGGTGAAAGCCAGCTGCTCGTGTGCCTGTGTTATCTTCCTTCTTGGATGGATCATCGGAATTTGCTAGTGAGAGTGTTGCCATGTCTTCTCCCGAGGTGGTGTGCTGTTTTCATATTTACGCCCATGAGAAGTATAAACAAATGCAGCTTGATGTTTCTCAGATTGACTCTAGACTGTTTGATACTGGCAGTAGATGGTTACTGAGGTGGTTACTGCCTTACTGGGCATTCTTAGTAATGTGTAATGTCTTGTGAATATGTGATAACGAGTTTGGGCAAACAAGTTACAACTTTGTTTAGTTAGAGCAGTAGCCAGTACATGACTAAACTAGTTGATTCTCATAGCAACTTTTCTAAGGAATCTGTAGTTGTGATTTAATCTTCAATGTACTAGTTGTTCCATATTCATTGTGATTTTTATGGAGTTATGCACTAAAATATGAAGTTATGATTTAGACTCAGTATCTATGTTTCTCCGTTTTTACTACTCCCTCCGTTCCAATTTATTAGTCGTTTTGGCATTTCAAGATTCATAGTTAGTAGTATGTATCTAGACATAAGTATATATGTAGATACATACTATTATCTATAAATCTAGATTTGCCAAAACGACTTATAATTCGGAACGGAGCAGATATTGCAGAGCCACAGGAACACACAAATAAAGAAGCAAATAGAGTGGCATGTAGCTATATCTATATATATGTGTGTCTCAGACTCTCAGGGACGGCAGCCCATGCCAAAGGGCTCACGATGGGAATGGGCCGGCCCGGCCCTGGCCTTGGACCCGGCCCTCATGGCCTCAAGGTCAATTTTGAAGGGCCATGGGCCGACCTGAAGGTCCTTGTTTGGTTTTGGTAATTGAATGACAACTTAGGTGGACTAATATGTGTTTAAGTGAAATACACAGGTAATTAGTCCATAGGTAAATGTGATGAAGGAACTCATTGCATATGGGACATGACATGGAGTCATGTGACTAAGTGAAGAAGATCAAGACAAGACTTGGTTTGATGGACCGGTTGCAAGTGTGAAGGGCAAGTCAGAGGCTAAGCGCTGGACCACGTGGCGGGATGCTTGAGCAATGACTTGGCGCCGATGGACCAATGCAACGGTGAAGAGCAAGTGGAGTCAAGATCGATGAACCAATGAGTCGCATGATGATATGAAGTGGATCATATCATTGTGATGATGTTGGTGCATGTGTTGCATCAACATTGGAGAAGATGAAATGGAATGCGCAAGGCAAAGGTATAACCAATAGACATTTCATTTAACCGGTCATAGGAGAGTAGAGAAGTTTATGACCGGGTTTAGGATAGATGGCCGTACTATCAAGAGGGGCAAACTTGTTTGCATATCGGTCATATAGTGCCACTTGAGCGATCTAACATTGCGATGTTGCTAGGATCGAGTGGCGACTAACTTTGAGAAAGAGCGTTGTTGAAAATCTTGTGAAAATCAAGTTATGGGTGTTTTACCGAGTGACTGCGCGGACGGTCCGCGGTGACTTCACCCACTTGGTAAAACATGGCTCTCTTATATAAAAAGGAGCGCACACATCTCATGGCAACGCGTACTTTGCATACCCAAATAAACAATCGGTATAGCCGTTGGTCCAGTGGTTAACACCAACTAACGTACAGCATGGAATGCAACGGAGTCAGGAGAGGTGTGCCTGGGAGAAGGAGGCATCAGGAACTGCATCTGTTTGGAAATCCAGCGAAGAGGCGCTCTTGCAATGTTTGCCTTTCCCGTAAGCACTGGTACGTACGGAGTATGCAATGTTTGCCTAACCTCCTGTCACCGGCCTGTACCAGGTCCAATTAATTTTGCTTGACCCTGCTCACGTTATTACCTTAATTCTGTACGTACGTGCGTGTGTTGCGCAGGTGCCGTCAAATTGACACGGATGAGCTGAGACTTGCACAACGAACACATAACAAGGTGCGCAACGTTGGTCTCGTCAACCTTGTGTGCTCTGGAGATGGAAGTGACGAGGATGTTCAGCCAGCTGGGTACATGCAGAAACGTCGTGCGCCAAGGTACGGGCTGATCGAGTCAGACTGACATGACACATGACATGTACGATTGGTCTGTCCAAGATACTGGATTCATTTCGTGGAAATGTGGAATATGCATGCATTCGAACTGTCTTGGTCTTACCACTGCAAGACGGGCCTCCTGTAATATCAAGTAGTCATCCATATATAAGCTTCTAAATCTAAGCTTAAATTAATGTGATTGGCGGCGTTACCTTAATGCCAAGGCTGCGGCCGGGAGCCTATCTATGCGTTCAAGTTAGTAGAACAGTGGAATTTTCTCTATCGCTTATCATTTATCAGTTACAATTAATTCCACCCAGAGCATTATATATGTTGGGAGCAGCACTACGGGAAACCGGATATATGCCGAGTGTCCAGCCGTTTGCCGAGTGCATTATATCGGGCACTCGGTATAACTGGGACACTCGGCAAACATTAGCTTTGCCGAGTGTCTTTGACCTGACACTCGGCAAAGAAGGCGCACGTGCTCGTCACGCGACACCCCCGCCAACGGCCGTCCGCGGCCGTCCGCAGCCGTTTGGGAGGCCCCTGCTTTGCCGAGTGCCAGGTCAAAGACACTCGGCAAAGAGCAGCTTTGCCGAGTGTGGAGTCAAAGACACTCGGCAAAGATGCGGCACGTGTCCAGCAAGTGCCGCGGGCGAAAACGTCCGTCCGCGGACGTTTGGGCGGTCAAAGCTTTGCCGAGTGTCCTCCAGGCGACAGCTGGATTTCGAAACGAAGTGAAGTTGAATTAGAGTTTGAGTTCATAACTTTTTCTGTAGGCAATAGATGACGTAGATTGCTTCATTTGAAGTTATCATATTTTTCCATGGAAGACCACAGCAGGTTTGATTTCAGTTTTCTAAAGATCAGAAATGGCATTCCTTTTTCTTTACTTTCATACACCAAAAAGATCAACTGTGGTCCGTTAAAACGTCATTCGCCGAGTTCTCTCTTTGGTCATCCTGAACTTACCAATATTATAATGTGAAAGTATTCAGATATTTAAGCAAGTGTAGAAAAATGTTTCTGAAGTTCTGAAGCTTCATCAATCTTTTAGAGCATAATAGGTAGTTTTCTTGTCGTTGGTGAAAGATCTAAGCATAATAGGGGTGGGCTTTGGATTTGATGCAACTAGCTAGACAACTCTTGTGATTATTGACGTTGTTCTTTTCAAAGGTCAGATTATTTCTCGTCTCTTTGTAGTTCCTTTTAGGGTTTAAATCAAAGTAGTATTCCTAGCTGCACGCCATTGTTATGTTTCTGGTCTCCGTGCATTTTCTCCTAATTGGGAAGAGTGTTATTTGGCCGTGCCAGCAAGCACATCCAAAAGGTCTACTTTAGGATATAAAGCATCAAAACCTGAATTAATATGTCATGTAATTTGTTGTTTTCTGTGCCATACTTAAACTTGTCTCCAGGACGTTTAGATCCTTTGCTCCTACAATTTTCTCATATACAACCTGGTAAAGATCTCTACTTTATTCTCCAGGATTTCATCTTGGCTGAAATGCGTATGCTGTTCTGAAATTTAAAATGCATGTTTCCTTGCTTATCTTAGTCAATTCCTTACAGCCATATTTAGTATAATCAATTGTCAGTTCTGAAGAAACTCTCGGGTGACTACTGAATTTGATGTTTCATTCCAGCCTCTTGAGAGAGCTGCGTCTGTGGAGAAAGCTGCATGGAGGATAATCTGTGGAGATGAAGCACAAGTATGATTTGTATCTAGCATTACCTTTCTCTCCGCTCTCGAATCCTAATTATGTTGCTTTCAGGATGAGATTTAATTTATGTACATTGATTGTCTTTTTAAATTTAAGGTTTATTGTTTTTTTATCTTTGTACGATATAAAAATAATCGTTCTATTATATAAGAACTTTAATTATAGGTATGGGAAATAAATATTTGAAATGCGAAGTGGGGCAGAAGTGATAAGTACGCACTACAAGCTATTTTTTGCCGATATTCGTGACATACCGAAACTGGATTCTGTTATTCGCATGGCTGAAATGGATCCTAGGTGAGCTTTTCTACACTATGTTTCACCCATCTCATCTGATATGAAAATACATTGAACTAGAAATTATCGTTATGCTGCCTGATATAGGGGCACTATCAAGTAGGATACTGTTATTATGTAGTTTTTATCTTTTATAGTTTAATGTAAACCAAAATTTCAAGTGTTTGATATAACTTTCTGCTGTCATCAGTTTGTCAACCTTTATAATTGCAGAGTATGTACTTATTTACCTGGACCCAACCTTTATATTTCTTGTAATAGCTGAAAAACAGTACTGAAACTAAATATATGTTCGATTTCCAATTCCAAAGTAGGATTTGTGTTTTCAGTTTATTGAAAATGCTTTTGTTGGTTGATCCTTACTGGTACAACTATGTGAACTGGAGAAAAGCATGCTATTTAATGGGATGCTCACCTCCATCGAGCATGTTCTAATTGCCAAAGAGTTTTGAATTTTGAGCTTCCTAGAGGAACAGTTCCAGCTTGTGTTTGCACCTTTCGTTGATGTCACAACTCACAAGTCTGCCTGCATGCTTTCCGGTGGTGGGCATGGCAATCTTAAGAGTCTGGAGAATCGCCAAGGTACGATTTTATTCTTGAGCTCTCTTGATTACTGATTTGTTGATTGCAACCGAGTTCGTCATTTTCTGATTTCTGATATGCTGATGGATGGATGTGAGAGGTGCCATAGAGGCCCTCCGAATGGCTGCCAGCAGGAGAGAATAGCTGGACAAATGCTGCTGCAGGTTCTCAAATTTGCTGATTTGAACGCTGCTTACAACCATTCAAACAATCATCCTCTTTTTTTCCTTTAAAAGGTTTATTTATGCGTGTATTCACTCATTACATCCTGCTGGCCAATTTCGATCAATTGCTATTTGATCAGATTGGAACAGTTGGATTAGAGCAGAAGAGAGGAGGTTTTTTTCTTATAACAAAGCATACAGGAGGTTGATCAGCTAGCAAGGTACACTGTATAATTTTTTTTCCTTCTTGCCCTTTTATCCTGTATGAGTGCAACATTTTTGGTGCCAGTATTGTAGAACTAAGATTCACTTGAATAAGCTTTAAAAAAGATTCACTTCAATTATGTTTGTTTGTTCAGTACAAAACAGAAGTTATAGACGGCTGGTCCATCATTTCCTTAGTCTTCTTAGTGTTTCTACTTTTAAATTTTATCTGAGCCCGTGGGAAAAAGTTGAGATGATTTCGAAAAGTTTATATATACGACCCTTTTCAATCGGAGCATATCCCCATAGGAAGTTTCAGAGAGTTGAGAAGGAGACAGCTGGATTTCGAAACGAAGTGAAGTTGAATTAGAGTTTGAGTTCATAACTTTTTCTGTAGGCAATAGATGACGTAGATTGCTTCATTTGAAGTTATCATATTTTTCCGAACCCATTTGATATTTTTTAAATTATTTCTACGCCCTTCTCCGCATGAAATAATGAATGTTATGAAGGAATTATGAGCTATATAGGCATGAAATAATGAAAAAATTTCATTGTAGCATAAAATGTGCATTGTTGAATGTATTTGACAAGATATTTTGATGTGTATTTGATAAAATTTGGAAAATTTGGTATGGTGTAAATGTTCAGGGAAATATTTGCCGAGTGTAGCACTCGGCAAAGAGCACCTTTGCCGAGTGTCAGTTCAGAGACACTCGGCAAAGGTGCCACGTGGGCTGGCCGGCCCGCGCCGAGCGGGCCACGTCATTCTCCTACGTGGCACCTTAGCCGAGTGGAAACACTCGGCAAAGTGCAGGTTTGCCGAGTGCCTTGGCCCGGGGACTCGGCAAACATGCCACGTGGCCGTCCTCCTCGGCGCGCGCGGTCACGTCAGCTGCCAGCGCGCGGCCACGTCCCAGATCTGTTTGCCGAGTGCCCGATCTGGGACACTCGGCAAACAGGGGGTGCGCCGGGGGACTTAACCGCCCACGCGCCCCAACCCTATCACACCACACACGCAACACGCACACACCACACCCAGTACGCAGCCGCCGCCTCCTCCTCCCGCCGCCGGCCGCCTCTCTCCCCCGCCGTCGTCGCCCCGCCCCACCCGCCGCCGCCTCTCTCCCGCCGCCACCGTCGCCCGCCCCACCCGCCGCGGCCCGCACGCCGCTCCCGCTCCCCTCCACCCGCCGCCGCCGTCGCGCCCGCCGCCGCCGCGCCCGCCCCGACTCCGCCCGGCCGCTCCGCCCCACGCCGGCCGCCGCTCCGCCCGACCCGGCCGCGCGCCGTGCGTGCACGGCGCACGTGCCCGCCGCCGCCTCCGCCCCTCCGCGGCCGCCGCCTCCGCCCCGCCCGGCCGCCGCGCCGTGCCGTC